>JAQJVK010000178.1:0-286457 GCA_035578135.1 Flexamia atlantica | reverse complement strand
TATCACCCTATGTGTACGTCATGTATCCACAATTCCGTATTTATTTTTATATTTCATGTCAAACTTAGACAAATCGTTGTCCGCACATCGCATAGCGACTAATTTAATCACCCATATTTCCAAAACCTAAGTTTTTAAGGTAACTTGGGTGGTATAATACAGAAGTTCTGGTCCTATTCTATCACCCTATGTGTACGTCATGTTGGCACAATTCCGTATTTATTGTATTTTTCATGTCAAACTTAGGCGGATCGCTGTCCACACATCCAAAGCGACTATTTTAATTACCCATATTTCCAAAACCTAAGTTTTTCGGATAACCTGAGTGGTATAATACTATAGTTCTGGTTCTATTCTATCACCCTATGTGTACGTCATGTATCCAAAATTCCGTATTTATTTTTATATTTCATGTCAAACTTAGACAAATCGTTGTCCGCACATCTCAATGCGACTAATTTAATCACCCATATTTCCAAAACCTAAGTTTTTACGGTAACTTGGGTGGTATAATACAGAAGTTCTGGTCCTATTCTATCACCCTACGTGTACGTCATGTATCCACAATTCCGTATTTATTATTATATTTCATGTCATACTTAGACAAATCGTTGTCCGCACATCGCATAGCGACTAATTTAATCACCCATATTTCCAAAACCTAAGTTTTTAGGGTAACATGGGTGGTATAATACAGAAGTTCTGGTCCTATTCTATCACCCTATGTGTACGTCATGTATCCACAATTCCGTATTTATTTTTATATTTCATGTCAAACTTAGACAAATCGTTGTCCGCACATCGCATAGCAACTGATTTAATCAGCCATATTTCCAAAACCTAAGTTTTTAAGGTAACTTGGGTGGTATAATACTAAATTTCAGGACCTATTCTATCATCCTTTGTGTACGTCATGTTGGCACACTTCCGTATTTATTTTATTTTTCATGTCATACTTTGACAAATCGCTGTCCGCACATCTCAATGCGACTACTTTAATCAGCCATATTTCCAAAACCTAAGTTTTTACGGTAACTTGGGTGGTATAATACAAAAGTTCTGGTCCTATTCTATCACCCTATGTGTACGTCATGTATCCACAATTCCGTATTTATTATTATATTTCATGTCATACTTAGACAAATCGTTGTCCGCACATCGCATAGCGACTAATTTAATCACCCATATTTCCAAAACCTAAGTTTTTAAGGTAACTTGGGTGGTATAGTACTAAAGTTCTGGTCCTATTCTTTCATCCTACGTGTACGTCATGCTGACACACTGCCGTATTTATTTTATATTTTATGTCAAACTTAGACAAATCGTTGTCCGCACATCGCATAGCGACTAATTTAATCACCCATATTTCCAAAACCTAAGTTTTTACGGTAACTTGGGTGGTATAGTACTAAAGTTCTGGACCTATTCTATCATCCTATGTGTACGTCATGTATCCACAATTCCGTATTTATTATTATATTTCATGTCATACTTAGACAAATCGTTGTCCGCACATCGCATAGCGACTAATTTAATCACCCATATTTCCAAAACCTAAGTTTTTAAGGTAACTTGGGTGTTATAGTACTAAAGTTCTGGTCCTATTCTTTCATCCTACGTGTACGTCATGCTGACACACTTCCGTATTTATTTTATATTTTATGTCAAACTTAGGTGGATTGCTGTCCACACATCCAAAGCGACTATTTTAATCACCCGTGTTTCCAAAACCTAGGTTTTTAAGGTAACTTGGGTGGTATAGTACTAAAGTTCTGGACCTATTCTATCATCCTATGTGTACGTCATGTTGGCACACCTCCGTATTTTTTTATATTTCGTGTCAAACTTCGACAAATCGTTGTCCGCACATCGCATAGCGACTAGTTTAATCAGCCATATTTCCAAAACCTAAGTTTTTACGGTAACTTGGGTGGTATAATACAGAAGTTCTGGTCCTATTCTATCACCCTATGTGTACGTCATGTATCCACAATTCCGTATTTATTTTTATATTTCATGTCAAACTTAGACAAATCGTTGTCCGCACATCGCATAGCGACTGATTTAATCAGCCATATTTCCAAAACCTAAGTTTTTAAGGTAACTTGGGTGGTATAATACTAAATTTCAGGACCTATTCTATCATCCTTTGTGTACGTTGTTGGCACACTTCCGTATTTATTTTATTTTTCATGTCATACTTTGACAAATCGCTGTCCGCACATCTCAATGCGACTACTTTAATCAGCCATATTTCCAAAACCTAAGTTTTTACGGTAACTTGGGTGGTATAATACAAAAGTTCTGGTCCTATTCTATCACCCTATGTGTACGTCATGTATCCACAATTCCGTATTTATTATTATATTTCATGTCATACTTAGACAAATCGTTGTCCGCACATCGCATAGCGACTAATTTAATCACCCATATTTCCAAAACCTAAGTTTTTAAGGTAACTTGGGTGGTATAGTACTAAAGTTCTGGTCCTATTCTTTCATCCTACGTGTACGTCATGCTGACACACTGCCGTATTTATTTTATATTTTATGTCAAACTTAGACAAATCGTTGTCCGCACATCGCATAGCGACTAATTTAATCACCCATATTTCCAAACCCTAAGTTTTTACGGTAACTTGGGTGGTATAGTACTAAAGTTCTGGACCTATTCTATCATCCTATGTGTACGTCATGTATCCACAATTCCGTATTTATTATTATATTTTATGTCATACTTAGACAAATCGTTGTCCGCACATCGCATAGCGACTAATTTAATCACCCATATTTCCAAAACCTACGTTTTTAAGGTAACTTGGGTGGTATAGTACTAAAGTTCTGGTCCTATTCTTTCATCCTACGTGTACGTCATGCTGACACACTTCCGTATTTATTTTATATTTTATGTCAAACTTAGGTGGATTGCTGTCCACACATCCAAAGCGACTATTTTAATCACCCGTGTTTCCAAAAACTAGGTTTTTAAGGTAACTTGGGTGGTATAGTACTAAAGTTCTGGACCTATTCTATCATCCTATGTGTACGTCATGTTGGCACACTTCCGTATTTATTTTATTTTTCATGTCATACTTTGACAAATCGCTGTCCGCACATCTCAATGCGACTACTTTAATCAGCCATATTTCCAAAACCTAAGTTTTTACGGTATTTTGGGTGGTATAATACAGAAGTTCTGGTCCTATTTTATCACCCTATGTGTACGTCATGTATCCACAATTCCGTATTTATTTTTATATTTCATGTCAAACTTAGACAAATCGTTGTCCGCACATCGCATAGCGACTAATTTAATCACCCATATTTCCAAAACCTAAGTTTTTAAGGTAACTTGGGTGGTATAATACAGAAGTTCTGGTCCTATTCTATCACCCTATGTGTACGTCATGTTGGCACAATTCCGTATTTATTGTATTTTTCATGTCAAACTTAGGCGGATCGCTGTCCACACATCCAAAGCGACTATTTTAATTACCCATATTTCCAAAACCTAAGTTTTTCGGATAACCTGAGTGGTATAATACTATAGTTCTGGTTCTATTCTATCACCCTATGTGTACGTCATGTATCCAAAATTCCGTATTTATTTTTATATTTCATGTCAAACTTAGACAAATCGTTGTCCGCACATCTCAATGCGACTAATTTAATCACCCATATTTCCAAAACCTAAGTTTTTACGGTAACTTGGGTGGTATAATACAGAAGTTCTGGTCCTATTCTATCACCCTACGTGTACGTCATGTATCCACAATTCCGTATTTATTTTTATATTTCATGTCAAACTTAGACAAATCGTTGTCCGCACATCGCATAGCGACTAATTTAATCACCCATATTTCCAAAACCTAAGTTTTTAAGGTAACTTGGGTGGTATAATACTAAATTTCAGGACATATTCTATCATCCTATGTGTACGTCATGTTGGCACACTTCCGTATTTATTTTATTTTTCATGTCATACTTTGACAAATCGCTGTCCGCACATCTCAATGCGACTACTTTAATCAGCCATATTTCCAAAACCTAAGTATTTACGGTAACTTGGGTGGTATAATACAGAAGTTCTGGTCCTATTCTATCACCCTACGTGTACGTCATGTATCCACAATTCCGTATTTATTTTTATATTTCATGTCAAACCTAGACAAATTGTTGTCCGCACATCGCATAGCGACTAATTTAATCACTCATATTTCCAAAACCTAAGTTTTTAAGGTAACTTGGGTGGTATAGTACTAAAGTTCTGGTCCTATTCTTTCATCCTACGTGTACGTCATGCTGACACACTTCCGTATTTATTTTATATTTTATGTCAAACTTAGGTGGATCGCTGTCCACACATCCAAAGCGACTATTTTAATCACCCGTATTTCCAAAACCTACGTTTTTAAGGTAACTTGGGTGGTATAGTACTAAAGTTCTGGTCCTATTCTTTCATCCTACGTGTACGTCATGCTGACACACTTCCGTATTTATTTTATATTTTATGTCAAACTTAGGTGGATCGCTGTCCACACATCCAAAGCGACTATTTTAATCACCCATATTTCCAAAACCTAAGTTTTTACGGTAACTTGGGTGGTATAATACAGAAGTTCTGGTCCTATTCTATCACCCTACGTGTACGTATTGTTGACACACCTCCGTATTTATTATTATATTTCATGTCATACTTAGACAAATCGTTGTCCGCACATCGCATAGCGACTAATTTAATCACCCATATTTCCAAAACCTAAGTTTTTAGGGTAACTTGGGTGGTATAATACAGAAGTTCTGGTCCAATTCTATCACCCTATGTGTACGTCATGTATCCACAATTCCGTATTTATTTTTATATTTCATGTCAAACTTAGACAAATCGTTGTCCGCACATCGCATAGCGACTGATTTAATCAGCCATATTTCCAAAACCTAAGTTTTTAAGGTAACTTGGGTGGTATAATACTAAATTTCAGGACCTATTCTATCATCCTTTGTGTACGTCATGTTGGCACACTTCCGTATTTATTTTATTTTTCATGTCATACTTTGACAAATCGCTGTCCGCACATCTCAATATGGCTGATTAAAGTAGTCGCATTGAGATGTGCGGACAGCGATTTGTCAAAGTATGACATGAAAAATAAAATAAATACGGAAGTGTGCCAACATGACGTACACATAGGATGATAGAATAGGTCCTGAAATTTAGTATTATACCACCCAAGTTACCTTAAAAACTTAGGTTATGGAAATATGGGTGATTAAATTAGTCGCTATGCGATGTACGGACAACGATTTGTCTAAGTTTAACATGAAATATAAAAATAAATACTGAATTGTGGATACATGACGTACACGTAGGGTGATAGAATAGGACCAGAACTTCTGTATTATACCACCCAAGTTACCGTAAAAACTTAGGTTTTGGAAATATGGCTGATTAAAGTAGTCGCATTGAGATGTGCGGACAGCGATTTGTCAAAGTATGACATGAAAAATAAAATAAATACGGAAGTGTGCCAACATGACGTACACATAGGATGATAGAATAGGTCCTGAAATTTAGTATTATACCACCCAAGTTACCTTAAGAACTTAGGTTTTGGAAATATGGGTGATTAAATTAGTCGCTACGCGATGTGCGGACAACGATTTGTCTAAGTTTGAGATGAAATATAAAAATAAATACGGAATTGTGGATACATGACGTACACATAGGGTGATAGAATAGGACCAGAACTTCTGTATTATACCACCCAAGTTACCGTTAAAACTTAGGTTTTGGAAATATGGCTGATTAAAGTAGTCGCATTGAGATGTGCGGACTACGATTTGTCTAAGTTTGACATGAAATATAAAAATAAATACGGAGGAGTGCCAACATTACGTACACGTAGGGTGATAGAATAGGTCCAGAACTTTAGTACTATACCACCCAAGTTACCGTAAAAACTTAGGTTTTGGAAATATGGCTGATTAAAGTAGTCGCATTGAGATGTGCGGACAGCGATTTGTCTAAGTTTGACATTAAATATAAAAATAAATTCGGAATTGTCGATACATGACGTACACATAGGGTGATAGAATAGGACCAGAACTTCTGTATTATACCACCCAAGTTACAGTAAAAACTTAGTTTTTGGAAATATGGGTGATTAAATTAGTCTCTATGCGATATGCGGACAACGATTTGTCTAAGTATGACATGAAATATAATAATAAATACGGAGGTGTACCAACATTACGTACACGTAGGGTGATAGAATAGGTCCAGAACTTTAGTACTATACCACCCAAGTTACCGTAAAAACTTAGGTTTTGGAAATATGGCTGATTAAAGTAGTCGCATTGAGATGTGCGGACAGCGATTTGTCTAAGTTTGACATTAAATATAAAAATAAATTCGGAATTGTCGATACATGACGTACACATAGGGTGATAGAATAGGACCAGAACTTCTGTATTATACCACCCAAGTTACCGTAAAAACTTAGGTTTTGGAAATATGGCTGATTAAATTAGTCGCTATGCGATGTGCGGACAACGATTTGTCGAAGTTTGACACGAAATATAAAAAAAATACGGAGGTGTGCCAACATGACGTACACATAGGATGATAGAATAGGTCCAGAACTTTAGTACTATACCACCCAAGTTACCGTAAAAACTTAGGTTTTGGAAATATGGGTGATTAAATTAGTCGCTATGCGATGTGCGGACAACGATTTGTCTACGTTTGACATAAAATATAAAATAAATACGGCAGTGTGTCAGCATGACGTACACGTAGGATGAAAGAATAGGACCAGAACTTCTGTATTATACCACCCAAGTTACCTTAAAAACTTAGGTTTTGGAGATATGGGTGATTAAATTAGTCGCTATGCGATGTGCGGACTACGATTTGTCTAAGTATGACATGATATATAAAAAGAAATATGGAAGTGTGCCAACATTAAGTACACATAGGGTGATAGAATAGGACCAGAACTTCTGTATTATACCACCCAAGTTACCGTAAAAACTTAGGTTTTGGAAATATGGCTGATTAAAGTAGTCGAATTGAGATGTGCGGACAGCGATTTGTCTAAGTTTGACATGAAATATAAAAAAAATACGGAGGTGCTCCAACATGACGTACACATAGGATGATAGAATAGGACCAGAACTCCTGTATTATACCACACAAGTTACCGTAAAAATTTAGGTTTTGGAAATATGGCTGATTAAAGTAGTCGAATTGAGATGTGCGGACAACGATTTGACTAAGTTTGACATGAAATTTAAAAATAAATACGGAACTGTGGATACATGACGTACACATAGAGTGATAGAATAGGACCAGAAATGTAGTATTATACCACAAAGGATACCGTCAAAACTTAGGTTTTAGGAATACGGGTGATTAAAATAGTCGCTTTGGATGTGTGGACAGCGATCCACCTAAGTTTGACATGAAATATAAAATAAATACTGAGGTGTGCCAACATGACGTACGCATAGGGATATAGAAAAGGACCAGAGCTTCTCTATTATACCATCCAAGTTACCGTAAAAACTTAAGTTTTGGAATTATGGCTGTTTAAACTAGTTGCTTTGCGATGTTCGGACAACGATTTGTCAAAATATGACATGAAATATAAAAATAAATACGGAATTGTGAATACATGACGTTCACATAGGGTGATAAAATAGGACCAGAAATTTAGTATTATACCACCCAAGTTACCTTATAAACTTAGGTTTTTCGAAATATGGGTGATTAAATTAGTCGCTTTGGATGTGTGGACAGTGATCCACCTAAGTTTGACATAAAATATAAAATAAATACGGCAGTGTGTCAGCATGACGTACACGTAGGGTGATGAAATAGGACCAGAACTTCTGTATTATACCACCCAAGTTACCGTAAAAACTTAGGTTTTGGAAATATGGCTGATAAAAGTAGTCGCATTGAGATGTGCGGACAGCGATTTGTCAAAGTATGACATGAAAAATAAAATAAATACGGAAGTGTGCCAACATGACGTACACATAGGATGATAGAATAGGTCCTGAAATTTATTATTATACCACCCAAGTTACCGTAAAAACTTAGGTTTTGGAAATATGGGTGATTAAATTAGTCGCTATGCGATGTGCGGACAACGATTTGTCTAAGTTTGACATGAAATATAAAAATAAATACGGAATTTTGGATACATGACGTACACATAGGATGATAGAATAGGTCCTGAAATTTAGTATTATACCACCCAAGTTACCTTAAAAACTTAGGTTTTGGAAATATGGGTGATTAAATTAGTCGCTATGCGATGTGCGGACAACGATTTGTCTAAGTTTGACATGAAATATAAAAATAAATACGGAATTGTGGATACATGACGTACACATAGGGTGATAGAATAGGACCAGAACTTCTGTATTATACCACCCAAGTTACCGTAAAAACTTAGGTTTTGGAAATATGGCTGATTAAAGTAGTCGCATTTAGATGTGCGGACAACGATTTGTCTAAGTATGACATGAAAAGTAAAATAAATACGGAAGTGTGCCAACATGACGTACACATAGGATGATAGAATAGGACCAGAACGTCTGTATTATACCACCCAAGTTACCGTAAAAACTTAGGTTTTGGAAATATGGGTGATTAAATTAGTCGCTATGCGATGTGCGGACAACGATTTGTCTAAGTTTGACACGAAATATAAAAATAAATACGGAATTGTGGATACATGACGTACACATAGGGTGATAGAATAGGACCAGAATTTCTGTATTATACCACCCAAGTTACCGTAAAAACTTAGGTTTTGGAAATATGGCTGATTAAAGTAGTCGCATTGAGATGTGCGGACAACGATTTGTCTAAGTATGACATGAAAAATAAAATAAATACGGAAGTGTGCCAACATGACGTACACATAGGGTGATAGAATAGGTCCTGAAATTTAGTATTATACCACCCAAGTTACCTTAAAAACTTAGGTTATGGAAATATGGCTGATTAAAGTAGTCGCATTGAGATGTGCGGACAGCGATTTGTCGAAGTTTGACACGAAATATAAAAAAAATACGGAGGTGTGCTAACATTACGTACACGTAGGGTGATAGAATAGGACCAGAACTTCTGTATGATACCACCCAAGTTACCGTAAAAACTTAGGTTTTGGAAATATGGCTGATTAAAGTAGTCGCATTGAGATGTGCGGACAGCGATTTGTCAAAGTATGACATGAAAAATAAAATAAATACGGAAGTGTGCCAACATGACGTACACATAGGATGATAGAATAGGTCCAGAACTTTAGTACTATACCACCCAAGTTACCTTAAAAACTTAGGTTTTGGAAATATGGGTGATTAAATTAGGCGCTATGCGATGTGCGAACAACGATTTGTCTAAGTTTGACATGAAATATAATAATAAATACGGAGGTGTGGATACATGACGTACAGGTAGGGTGATAGAATAGGACCAGAACGTCTGTAATATACCACCCAAGTTACCGTAAAAACTTAGGTTTTGGAAATATGGGTGATTAAATTAGTCGCTATGCGATGTGCGGACAACGATTTGTCTAAGTTTGACATGAAATATAATAATAAATACGGAATTGTGGATACATGACGTACACGTAGGGTGATAGAATAGGACCAGAACGTCTGTATTATACCACCCAAGTTACCGTAAAAACTTAGGTTTTGGAAATATGGCTGATTAAAGTAGTCGCATTGAGATGTGCGGACAGCGATTTGTCAAAGTATGACATGAAATATAATAATAAATACGGAGGTGTGCCAACATTACGTTCACGTAGGGTGATAGAATAGAACCAGAACCTCTGTATTATACCACCCAAGTTACCGTAAAACTTAGGTTTTGGAAATATGGGTGATTAAATTAGTCGCTATGCGATGTGCGGACAACGATGTGTCTAAGTTTGACATGAAATATAAAAATAAATTCGGAATTGTGGATACATGACGTACACATAGGATGATAGAATAGGTCCTGAAATTTAGTATTATACCACCCAAGTTACCTTAAAAACTTAGGTTTTGGAAATACGGGTGATTAAATTAGTCGCCATGCGATGTGCGGACAACGATTTGTCTAAGTTTGACATGAAATATAAAAAAAATACGGAATTGTGGATACATGACGTACACATAGGGTGATAGAATAGGACCAGAACTTCTGTATTATACCACCCAAGTTACCGTAAAAACTTAGGTTTTGGAAATATGGGTGATTAAATTAGTCGCTATGCGATGTGCGGACAACGATTTGTCTAAGTTTGACACGAAATATAAAAATAAATACGGAATTGTGGATACATGACGTACACATAGGGTGATAGAATAGGACCAGAACTTCTGTATTATACCACCCAAGTTATCGTAAAAACTTAGGTTTTGGAAATATGGGTGATTAAATTAGTCGCTATGCGATGTGCGGACAACGATTTCTCTAAGTTTGACACGAAATATAAAAATAAATACGGAATTGTGGATACATGAGGTACACATAGGGTGATAGAATAGGACCAGAACTTCTGTATTATACCACCCAAGTTACCTTTAAAACTTAGGTTTTGGAAATATGGCTGATTAAAGTAGTCGCATTGAGATGTGCGGACAGCGATTTGTCGAAGTTTGACACGAATTATAAAAAAAATACGGAGGTGTGCCAACATTACGTACACGTAGGGTGATAGAATAGGACCAGAACTTCTGTATAATACCACCCAAGTTACCGTAAAAACTTAGGTTTTGGAAATATGGCTGATTAAAGTAGTCGCATTGAGATGTGCGGACAGCGATTTGTCAAAGTATGACATGAAAAATAAAATAAATACGGAAGTGTGCCAACATGACGTACACATAGGATGATAGAATAGGTCCAGAACTTTAGTACTATACCACCCAAGTTACCTTAAAAACTTAGGTTTTGGAAATATGGGTGATTAAATTAGTCGCTATGCGATGTGCGGACAACGATTTGTCTAAGTTTGACATGAAATATAATAATAAATACGGAGAAGTGCCAACATTACGTACACGTAGGGTGATAGAATAGGACCAGAACTTCTGTATTATACCACCCAAGTTACCGTAAAAACTTAGGTTTTGGAAATATGGGTGATTAAATTAGTCGCTATGCGATGTGCGGACAACGATTTGTCTAAGTTTGACATGAAATATAAAAATAAATACGGAAATTGGATACATGACGTACACGTAGGGTGATAGAACAGGACCAGAACTTCTGTATTATACCACCCAAGTTACCGTAAAAACTTAGGTTTTGGAAATATGGCTGATTAAAGTAGTCGCATTGAGATGTGCGGACAGCGATTTGTCAAAGTATGACATGAAATATAATAATAAATACGGAGGTGTGCCAACATTACGTACACGTAGGGTGATAGAATAGAACCAGAACTTCTGTATTATACCACCCAAGTTACCGTAAAAACTTAGGTTTTGGAAATATGGCTGATTAAAGTAGTCACATTGAGATGTGCGGACAGAGATTTGTCGAAGTTTGACACGAAATATAAAAAAAAATACGGAGGTGTGCCAACATGACGTACACATAGGATGATAGAATAGTTCCAGAACTTTAGTACTATACCACCCAAGTTACCTTAAAAACTTAGGTTTTGGAAATAAGGGTGATTAAAATAGTCGCTTTGGATGTGTGGACAGTGGTCCACCTAAGTTTGACATAAAATATAAAATAAATACGGCAGTGTGTCAGCATGACGTACACGTAGGGTGATGAAATAGGACCAGAACTTCTGTATTATACCACCCAAGTTACCGTAAAAACTTAGGTTTTGGAAATATGGCTGATTAAAGTAGTCGCATTGAGATGTGCGGACAACGATTTGTCTAAGTATGACATGAAAAATAAAATAAATACGGAAGTGTGCCAACATGACGTACACATAGGATGATAGAATAGGACCAGAACTTCTGTATTATACCACCCAAGTTACCGTAAAAACTTAGGTTTTGGAAATATGGGTGATTAAATTAGTCGCTATGCGATGTGCGGACAACGATTTGTCTAAGTTTGACACGAAATATAAAAATAAATACGGAATTGTGGATACATGACGTACACATAGGGTGATAGAATAGGACCAGAACTTCTGTATTATACCACCCAAGTTACCGTAAAAACTTAGGTTTTGGAAATATGGGTGATTAAATTAGTCGCTATGCGATGTGCGGACAACGATTTGTCTAAGTTTGACACGAAATATAAAAATAAATACGGAATTGTGGATACATGACGTACATATAGGGTGATAGAATAGGACCAGAACTTCTGTATTATACCACCCAAGTTACCGTAAAAACTTAGGTTTTGGAAATATGGCTGATTAAAGTAGTCGCATTGAGATGTGCGGACAACGATTTGTCTAAGTATGACATGAAAAATAAAATAAATACGGAAGTGTGCCAACATGACGTACACATAGGATGATAGAATAGGACCAGAACTTCTGTATTATACCACCCAAGTTACCGTAAAAACGTAGGTTTTGGAAATATGGGTGATTAAATTAGTCGCTATGCGATGTGCGGACAACGATTTGTCTAAGTTTGACACGAAATATAAAAATAAATACGGAATTGTGGATACATGAAGTACACATAGGGTGATAGAATAGGACCAGAACTTCTGTATTATACCACCCATGTTACCTTAAAAACTTAGGTTTTGGAAATATGGCTGATTAAAGTAGTCGCATTGAGATGTGCGGACAGCGATTTGTCGAAGTTTGACACGAAATATAAAAAAAATACGGAGGTGTGCTAACATTACGTACACGTAGGGTGATAGAATAGGACCAGAACTCCTGTATTATACCACCCAAGTTACCGTAAAAACTTAGGTTTTGGAAATATGGCTGATTAAAGTAGTCGCATTGAGATGTGCGGACAGCGATTTGTCAAAGTATGACATGAAAAATAAAATAAATACGGAAGTGTGCCAACATGACGTACACATAGGATGATAGAATAGGTCCAGAACTTTAGTACTATACCACCCAAGTTACCTTAAAAACTTAGGTTTTGGAAATATGGGTGATTAAATTAGTCGCTATGCGATGTGCGGACAACGATTTGTCTAATTTTGACATGAAATATAATAATAAATACGGAGGTGTGCCAACATTACGTACACGTAGGGTGATAGAATAGGACCAGAACTTCTGTATTATACTACCCAAGTTACCGTAAAAACGTAGGTTTTGGAAATATGGGTGATTAAATTAGTCGCTATGCGATGTGCTAACAACGATTTGTCTAAGTTTGACATGAAATATAAAAATAAATACGGAATTGTGGATACATGACGTACACGTAGGGTTATAGAACAGGACCAGAACTTCTGTATTATACCACCCAAGTTACCGTAAAAACTTAGGTTTTGGAAATATGGCTGATTAAAGTAGTCGCATTGAGATGTGCGGACAGCGATTTGTCAAAGTATGACATGAAATATAATAATAAATACGGAGGTGTGCCAACATTACGTACACGTAGGGTGATAGAATAGAACCAGAACTTCTGTATTATACTACCCAAGTTACCGTAAAAACGTAGGTTTTGGAAATATGGCTGATTAAAGTAGTCGCATTGAGATGTGCGGACAGAGATTTGTCGAAGTTTGACACGAAATATAAAAAATATGGAGGTGTGCCAACATGACGTTCACATAGGATGATAGAATAGGTCCAGAACTTTAGTACTATATCACCCAAGTTACCTTAAAAACTTAGGTTTTGGAAATACGGGTGATTAAAATAGTCGCTTTGGATGTGTGGACAGTGATCCACCTAAGTTTGACATAAAATATAAAATAAATACGGCAGAGTGTCAGCATGACGTACACGTAGGGTGATGAAATAGGACCAGAACTTCTGTATTATACCACCCAAGTTAACGTAAAAACTTAGGTTTTGGAAATATGGCTGATTAAAGTAGTCGCATTGAGATGTGCGGACAGCGATTTGTCAAATTATGACATGAAAAATAAAATAAATACGGAAGTTTGCCAACATGACGTACACATAGGATGATAGAATAGGTCCTGAAATTTAGTATTATACCACCCAAGTTACCTTAAAAACATAGGTTTTGGAAATATGGGTGATTAAATTAGTCGCTATGCGATGTGCGGACAACGATTTGTCTAAGTTTGACATGAAATAAAAAAATAAATACGGAGGTGTGCCAACATTACGTACACGTAGGGTGATAGAATAGGAACAGAACTTCTGTATTATACCACCCAAGTTACCGTAAAAACTCAGGTTTTCGAAATATGGGTGATTAAATTAGTCGCTATGCGATGTGCGGACAACGATTTGTCTAAGTTTGACATGAAATGTAAAAATAAATACGGAATTGTGGATACATGACGTACACGTAGGGTGATAGAATAGGACCAGAACTTCTGTATTATACCACCCAAGTTACCGTAAAAACTTAGGTTTTGGAAATATGGGTGATTAAATTAGTCGCTATGCGATGTGCGGACAACGATTTGTCTAAGTTTGACATGAAATATAAAATAAATACGGAATTGTGGATACATGACGTACACATAGGGTGATAGAATAGGACCAGAACTTCTGTATTATACCACCCAAGTTATCACCCTATGTGTACGTCATATATCCACAATTCCGTATTTATTTTTATATTTCATGTCAAACTTAGACAAATCGTTGTCCGCACATCGCATAGCGACTAATTAAATCACCCATATTTCCAAAACCTAAGTTTTTACGGTAACTTGGGTGGTATAATACAGAAGTTCTGGTCCTATTCTATCACCCTATGTGTACGTCACATATCCACAATTCCGTATTTATTTTATTTTTCATGTCATACTTTGACAAATCGCTGTCCGCACATCTCAATGCGACTACTTTAATCAGCCATATTTCCAAAACCTAAGTTTTTACGGTAACTTGGGTGGTATAATACAGAAGTTCTGGTCCTATTTCATCACCCTACGTGTACGTCATGCTGACACACCGCCGTATTTATTTTATATTTTATGTCAAACTTAGGTGGATCACTGTCCACACATCCAAAGCGACTATTTTAATCACCCGTATTTCCAAAACCTAAGTTTTTAAGGTAACTTGGGTGGTATAGTACTAAAGTTCTGGACCTATTCTATCATCCTATGTGTACGTCATGTTGGCACACCTCCGTATTTTTTTTATATTTCGTGTCAAACTTCTACAAATCTCTGTCCGCACATCTCAATGCGACTACTTTAATCAGCCATATTTCCAAAACCTAAGATTTTAAGGTAACTTGGGTGGTATAGTACAGAAGTTCTGGTCCTATTCTATCACCCTATGTGTACGTCATGTATCCACAATTCCGTATTTATTTTTATATTTCATGTCAAACTTGACAAATCGTTGTCCGCACATCGCATAGCGACTAATTTAATCACCCATATTTCCAAAACCTAAGTTTTTACGGTAACTTGGGTGATATAGTACTAAAGTTTTGGACCTATTCTATCATCCTATGTGTACGTCAAGTTGGCACACCTCCGTATTTTTTTTATATATCGTGTCAAACTTCGACAAATCGTTGTCCGCACATCGCATAGCGACTAATTTAATCAGCCATATTTCCAAAACCTAAGTTTTTACGGTAACTTGGGTGGTATAATACAGAAGATCTGGTCCTATTCTATCACCCTATGTGTACGTCATGTATCCACAATTCCGTATTTATTTTTATATTTCGTGTCAAACTTCGACAAATCTCTGTCCGCACATCGCATAGCGACTAATTTAATCACCCATATTTCCAAAACCTAAGTTTTTAAGGTAACTTGGGTGGTATAATACTAAATTTCAGGACCTATTCTATCATCCTATGTGTACGTCATGTTGGCACACTTCCGTATTTATTTTATTTTTCATGTCATACTTTGACAAATCGCTGTCCGCACATCTCAATGCGACTACTTTAATCACCCATATTTCCAAAACCTAAGTTTTTACGGTAACTTGGGTGGTATAATACAGAGGTTCTGGTCCTATTCTATCACCCTACGTGTACGTAATGTTGGCATACCTCCGTATTTATTATTATATTTCATGTCATACTTAGACAAATCGTTGTCCGCACATCGCATAGCGACTAATTTAATCACCCATATTTCCAAAACCTAAGTTTTTAAGGTAACTTGGGTGGTATAATACTAAATTTCAGGACCTATTCTATCATCCTATGTGTACGTCATGTTGGCACACTTCCGTATTTATTTTATTTTTCATGTCATACTTTGACAAATCGCTGTCCGCACATCTCAATGCGACTACTTTAATTAGCCATATTTCCAAAACCTAAGTTTTTACGGTAACTTGGGTGGTATAATACAGAAGTTCTGGTCCTATTCTAACACCCTACGTGTACGTCATGTATCCACAATTCCGTATTTATTTTTATATTTCATGTCAAACTTAGACAAATCGTTGTCCGCACATCGCATAGCGACTAATTTAATCATCCATATTTCCAAAACCTAAGTTTTTAAGGTAACTTGGGTGGTATAATACTAAATTTCAGGACCTATTCTATCATCCTATGTGTACGTCATGTTGGCACACTTCCGTATTTATTTTATTTTTCATGTCATACTTTGACAAATCGCTGTCCGCACATCTCAATGCGACTACTTTTAGCAGCCATATTTCCAAAACCTAAGTTTTTACGGTAACTTGGGTGGTATAATACAGAAGTTCTGGTCCTATTCTATCACCCTATGTGTACGTCATGTATCCACAATTCCGTATTTATTTTTATATTTCATGTCAAACTTAGACAAATCGTTGTCCGCACATCGCATAGCGACTAATTTAATCACCCATATTTCCAAAACCTAAGTTTTTAAGGTAACTTGGGTGGTATAATACTAAATTTCAGGACCTATTCTATCATCCTATGTGTACGTCATGTTGGCACACTTCCGTATTTATTTTATTTTTCATGTCATACTTTGACAAATCGCTGTCCGCACATCTCAATGCGACTCCTTTTATCAGCCATATTTCCAAAACCTAAGTTTTTACAGTATCTTGGGTGGTATAATACAGAAGTTCTGGTCCTATTCTATCACCCTACGTGTACGTCATGTATCCACAATTCCGTATTTATTTTTATATTTCATGTCAAACTTAGACAAATCGTTGTCCGCACATCGCATACCGACTAATTTAATCACCCATATTTCCAAAACCTAAGTTTTTAAGGTAACTTGGGTGGTATAATACTAAATTTCAGGACCTATTCTATCATCCTATGTGTACGTCATGTTGGCACACTTCCGTATTTATTTTATTTTTCATGTCATACTTTGACAAATCGCTGTCCGCACATCTCAATGCGACTATTTTAATCACCCGTATTTCCAAAACCTAAGTTTTTAAGGTAACTTGGGTGGTATAGTACTAAAGTTCTGGACCTATTCTATCATCCTATGTGTACGTCATGTTGGCACACCTCCGTATTTTTTTATATTTCGTGTCAAACTTCGACAAATCTCTGTCCCCTCATCTCAATGCGACTACTTTAATCAGCCATATTTCCAAAACCTAAGTTTTTACGGTAACTTGGGTGGTATAATACAGAAATTCTGGTCCTATTCTATCACCCTATATGTACGTAATGTTGGCACACCTCCGTATTTATTATTATATTTCATGTCATACTTAGACAAATCGTTGTCCGCACATCTCAATGCGACTACTTTAATCAGCCATATTTCCAAAACCTAAGTTTTTACGGTAACTTGGGTGGTATAGTACTAAAGTTCTGGATCTATTCTATCATCCTATGTGTACGTCATGTTGGCACACCTCCGTATTTTTTTTATATTTCGTGTCAAACTTCGACAAATCGTTGTCCGCACATCGCATAGCGACTAATTTAATCACCCATATATCAAAAACCTAAGATTTTAATGTAACTTGGGTGGTTACGTACAGAAGTTCTGGTCCTATTCTATCACCCTATGTGTACGTCATGTATCCACAATTCCGTATTTATTTTTATATTTCATGTCAAACTTAGACAAATCGTTGTCCGCACATCGCATAGCGACTAATTTAATCACCCATATTTCCAAAACCTAAGTTTTTACGGTAACTTGGGTGGTATAGTACTAAAGTTCTGGACCTATTCTATCATCCTATGTGTACGTCATGTTGGCACACCTCCGTATTTTTTTTATATTTCATGTCAAACTTAGACAAATCGCTGTCCGCACATCTCAATGCGACTACTTTAATCAGCCATATATCCAAAATCTAAGTTTTTACGGTAACTTGGGTGGTATAATACAGAAGTTCTGGTCCTATTCTATCATCCTATGTGTACGTTATGTTGGCACACTTCCGTATTTATTTTTATATTTCATGTCAAACTTAGACAAATCGTTGTCCGCACATCGCATAGCGACTAATTTAATCACCCATATTTCCAAAACCTAAGTTTTTAAGGTAACTTGGGTGGTATAGTACTAAAGATCTGGTCCTATTCTTTCATCCTACGCGTAAGTCATGCTGACACACTGCCGTATTTATTTTATTTTTCATGTCAAACTTAGACAAATCGCTGTCCGCACATCTCAATGCGACTAATTTAATCACCCATATTTCCAAAACCTAAGTTTTTAAGGTAACTTGGGTGGTATAATATTAAATTTCAGGACCTATTCTATCATCCTATGTGTACGTCATGTTGGCACACTTCCGTATTTATTTTTATATTTCATGTCAAACTTAGACATATCGTTGTCCGCACATCTCAATGCGACTACTTTAATCACCCATATTTCCAAAACCTAAGTTTTTACGGTAACTTGGGTGGTATAATACAGAAGTTCTGGTCCTATTCTATCACCCTACGTGTACGTAATGTTGGCACACCTCCGTATTTATTATATTATTTCATGTCATACTTAGACAAATCGTTGTCCGCACATCGCATAGCGACTAATTTAATCACCCATATTTCCAAAACCTAAGTTTTTAAGGTAACTTGGGTGGTATAATACTAAATTTCAGGACCTATTCTATCACCCTATGTGTACGTCATGTATCCACAATTCCGTATTTATTTTTATATTTCATGTCAAACTTAGACAAATCGTTGTCCGCACATCGCATAGCGACTAATTTAATCACCCATATTTCCAAAACCTAAGTTTTTACGGTAACTTGGGTGGTATAATACAAAATTTCAGGACCTATTCTATCATCCTATGTGTACGTAATGTTGGCACACTTCCGTATTTATTTTATTTTTCATGTCATACTTTGACAAATCGCTGTCCTTACATCTCAATGCGACTACTTGAATCAGCCATATTTCCAAAACCTAAGTTTTTACGGTAACTTGGGTGGTATAATACAGAAGTTCTGGTCCTATTCTATCACCCTACGTGTACGTCATGTATCCACAATTCCGTATGTATTTTTATATTTCATGTCAAACTTAGACAAATCGTTGTCCGCACATCGCATAGCGACTAATTTAATCACCCATATTTCCAAAACCTAAGTTTTTAAGGTAACTTGGGTGGTATAATACTAAATTTCAGGACCTATTCTATCATCCTATGTGTACGTCATGTTGGCACACTTCCATATTTATTTTATTTTTCATGTCATACTTTGACAAATCGCTGTCCACACATCTCAATGCGACTACTTTAATCAGCCATATTTCCAAAACCTAAATTTTTACGGTAACTTGGGTGGTATAATACAGAAGTTCTGGTCCTATTTCATCACCCTACGTGTACGTCATGCTGACACACTGCCGTATTTATTTTATATTTTATGTCAAACTTAGGTGGATCACTGTCCACATATCCAAAGCGACTATTTTAATCACCCGTATTTCCAAAACCTAAGTTTTTAAGGTAACTTGGGTAGTATAGTACTAAGGTTCTGGACCTATTCTATCATCCTATGTGTACGTCATGTTGGCACACCTCCGTATTTTTTTTATATTTCGTGTCAAACTTCGACAAATCGTTGTCCGCACATCGCAAAGCGACTAATTTAATCACCCATATTTCCAAAACCTAAGTTTTTACGGTAACTTGGTTGGTATAATACAGAAGTTCTGGTCCTATTCTATCACCCTATGTGTACGTCATGTATCCACGATTCCGTATTTATTTTTATATTTCATGTCAAACTTAGACAAATCGCTGTCCGCACATCTCAATGCGACTACTTTAATCAGCCATATTTCCAAAACCTACGTTTTTACGGTAACTTGGGTGGTATAGTTCTAAAGTTCTGGACCTATTCTATCATCCTATGTGTACGTCATGTTGGCACACCTCCGTATATTTTTTATATTTCGTGTCAAAATTCGACAAATCTCTGTCCGCACATCTCAATGCGACTACTTTAATCAGCCATATTTCCAAAACCTAAGTTTTTACGGTAACTTGGGTGGTATAATACAGAAGTTCTGGTCCTATTCTATCACCCTACGTGTACGTAATGTTGGCACACCTCCGTATTTATTATTATTTTTCATGTCATATTTAGAAAAATCGTTGTCCGCACATCGCATAGCGACTAATTTAATCACCCATATTTCCAAAACCTAAGTTTTTAAGGTAACTTGGGTGGTATAGTACTAAAGTTCTGGTCCTATTCTTTCATCCTACGTGTACGTAATGTTGGCACACCTCCGTATTTATTATTATATATCATGTCATACTTAGACAAATCGTTGTCCGCACATCGCATAGCGACTAATTTAATCACCCATATTTCCAAAACCTAAGTTTTTAAGGTAACTTGGGTGGTATAATACTAAATTTCAGGACCTATTCTATCATCCTATGTGTACGTCATGTTGGCACACTTCCGTATTTATTTTATTTTTCATGTCATACTTTGACAAATCGCTGTCCACACATCTCAATGCGACTACTTTAATCAGCCATATTTCCAAAACCTAAGTTTTTACGGTAACTTGGGTGGTATAATACAGAAGTTCTGGTACTATTTCATCACCCTACGTGTACGTCATGCTGACACACTGCCGTATTTATTTTATATTTTATGTCAAACTTAGGTGGATCACTGTCCACATATCCAAAGCGACTATTTTAATCACCCGTATTTCCAAAACCTAAGTTTTTAAGGTAACTTGGGTAGTATAGTACTAAGGTTCTGGACCTATTCTATCATCCTATGTGTACGTCATGTTGGCACACCTCCGTATTTTTTTTATATTTCGTGTCAAACTTCGACAAATCGTTGTCCGCACATCGCAAAGCGACTAATTTAATCACCCATATTTCCAAAACCTAAGTTTTTACGGTAACTTGGTTGGTATAATACAGAAGTTCTGGTCCTATTCTATCACCCTATGTGTACGTCATGTATCCACGATTCCGTATTTATTTTTATATTTCATGTCAAACTTAGACAAATCGCTGTCCGCACATCTCAATGCGACTACTTTAATCAGCCATATTTCCAAAACCTACGTTTTTACGGTAACTTGGGTGGTATAGTTCTAAAGTTCTGGACCTATTCTATCATCCTATGTGTACGTCATGTTGGCACACCCTCCGTATATTTTTTATATTTCGTGTCAAAATTCGACAAATCTCTGTCCGCACATCTCAATGCGACTACTTTAATCAGCCATATTTCCAAAACCTAAGTTTTTACGGTAACTTGGGTGGTATAATACAGAAGTTCTGGTCCTATTCTATCACCCTACGTGTACGTAATGTTGGCACACCTCCGTATTTATTATTATTTTTCATGTCATATTTAGAAAAATCGTTGTCCGCACATCGCATAGCGACTAATTTAATCACCCATATTTCCAAAACCTAAGTTTTTAAGGTAACTTGGGTGGTATAGTACTAAAGTTCTGGTCCTATTCTTTCATCCTACGTGTACGTAATGTTGGCACACCTCCGTATTTATTATTATATATCATGTCATACTTAGACAAATCGTTGTCCGCACATCGCATAGCGACTAATTTAATCACCCATATTTCCAAAACCCAAGTTTTTAAGGTAACTTGGGTGGTATAGTACTAAAGTTCTGGACCTATTCTATCATCCTATGTGTACGTCATGTTGGCACACCTCCGTTTTTTTTATATTTCGTGTCAAACTTCGACAAATCTCTGTCCGCACATCTCAATGCGACTACTTTAATCAGCCATATTTCCAAAACCTAAGTTTTTACGGTAACTTGGGTGGTATAGTACTAAAGTTCTGGTCCTATTCTATCATCCTATGTGTACGTCATGTTGGCACACTTCCGTATTTATTTTATATTTAATGTCAAACTTAGGTGGATCGCTGTCCACACATCCAAAGCGACTATTTTAATCACCCGTATTTCCAAAACCTAAGTTTTGACGGTAACCTGAGTGGTATAATAATATAGTTCTAATCCTTTTCTATCACCCAATGTGTACGTCAAATATCCAAAATTCCGTATTTATTTTTATATTTCATGTCAAACTTAGACAAATCGTTGTCCGCACATCGCATAGCGACTAATTTAATCACCCATATTTCCAAAACCTAAGTTTTTACGGTAACTTGGGTGGTATAATACAGAAGTTCTGGTCCTATTCTATCACCCTATGTGTACGTCATGTATCCACATTTCCGTATTTATTTTTATATTTCATGTCAAACTTCGACAAATCGTTGTCCGCACATCGCATAGCGACTAATTTAATCACCCATATTTCCAAAACCTAAGTTTTTACGGTAACTTGGGTGGTATAGTACTAAGGTTCTGGACCTATTCTATCATCCTATGTGTACGTCATGTTGGCACACCTCCGTAGTTTTTTTATATTTCGTGTCAAACTTAGACATATCGTTGTCCGCACATCTCAATGCGACTACTTTAATCACCCATATTTCCAAAACCTAAGTTTTTACGGTAACTTGGGTGGTATAATACAGAAGTTCTGGTCCTATTCTATCACCCTACGTGTACGTAATGTTGGCACACCTCCGTATTTATTATATTATTTCATGTCATACTTAGACAAATCGTTGTCCGCACATCGCATAGCGACTAATTTAATCACCCATATTTCCAAAACCTAAGTTTTTAAGGTAACTTGGGTGGTATAATACTAAATTTCAGGACCTATTCTATCACCCTATGTGTACGTCATGTATCCACAATTCCGTATTTATTTTTATATTTCATGTCAAACTTAGACAAATCGTTGTCCGCACATCGCATAGCGACTAATTTAATCACCCATATTTCCAAAACCTAAGTTTTTACGGTAACTTGGGTGGTATAATACTAAATTTCAGGACCTATTCTATCATCCTATGTGTACGTAATGTTGGCACACTTCCGTATTTATTTTATTTTTCATGTCATACTTTGACAAATCGCTGTCCGCACATCTCAATGCGACTACTTGAATCAGCCATATTTCCAAAACCTAAGTTTTTACGGTAACTTGGGTGGTATAATACAGAAGTTCTGGTCCTATTCTATCACCCTACGTGTACGTCATGTATCCACAATTCCGTATGTATTTTTATATTTCATGTCAAACTTAGACAAATTGTTGTCCGCACATCGCATAGCGACTAATTTAATCACCCATATTTCCAAAACCTAAGTTTTTAAGGTAACTTGGGTGGTATAATACTAAATTTCAGGACCTATTCTATCATCCTATGTGTACGTCATGTTGGCACACTTCCGTATTTATTTTATTTTTCATGTCATACTTTGACAAATCGCTGTCCACACATGTCAATGCAAATACTTTAATCAGCCATATTTCCAAAACCTAAGTTTTTACGGTAACTTGGGTGGTATAATACAGAAGTTCTGGTCCTATTTCATCACCCTACGTGTACGTCATGCTGACACACTGCCGTATTTATTTTATATTTTATGTCAAACTTAGGTGGATCACTGTCCACACATCCAAAGCGACTATTTTAATCACCCGTATTTCCAAAACCTAAGTTTTTAAGGTAACTTGGGTGGTATAATACAGAAGTTCTGGTCCTATTCTATCACCCTATGTGTACGTCATGTATCCACAATTCCGTATTTATTTTTATATTTCATGTCAAACTTAGACAAATCGCTGTCCGCACATCTCAATGCGACTACTTTAATCAGCCATATTTCCAAAATCTAAGTTTTTACGGTAACTTGGGTGGTATAATACAGAAGTTCTGGTCCTATTCTATCATCCTATGTGTACGTCATGTTGGCACACTTCCGTATTTATTTTTATATTTCATGTCAAACTTAGACAAATCGCTGTCCGCACATCTCAATGCGACTAATTTAATCACCCATATTTCCAAAACCTAAGTTTTTAAGGTAACTTGGGTGGTATAATATTAAATTTCAGGACCTATTCTATCATCCTATGTGTACGTCATGTTGGCACACTTCCGTATTTATTTTTATATTTCATGTCAAACTTAGACATATCGTTGTCCGCACATCTCAATGCGACTACTTTAATCACCCATATTTCCAAAACCTAAGTTTTTACGGTAACTTGGGTGGTATAATACAGAAGTTCTGGTCCTATTCTATCACCCTACGTGTACGTAATGTTGGCACACCTCCGTATTTATTATATTATTTCATGTCATACTTAGACAAATCGTTGTCCGCACATCGCATAGCGACTAATTTAATCACCCATATTTCCAAAACCTAAGTTTTTAAGGTAACTTGGGTGGTATAATACTAAATTTCAGGACCTATTCTATCACCCTATGTGTACGTCATGTATCCACAATTCCGTATTTATTTTTATATTTCATGTCAAACTTAGACAAATCGTTGTCCGCACATCGCATAGCGACTAATTTAATCACCCATATTTCCAAAACCTAAGTTTTTACGGTAACTTGGGTGGTATAATACTAAATTTCAGGACCTATTCTATCATCCTATGTGTACGTAATGTTGGCACACTTCCGTATTTATTTTATTTTTCATGTCATACTTTGACAAATCGCTGTCCGCACATCTCAATGCGACTACTAGAATCAGCCATATTTCCAAAACCTAAGTTTTTACGGTAACTTGGGTGGTATAATACAGAGGTTCTGGTCCTATTCTATCACCCTACGTGTACGTCATGTATCCACAATTCCGTATGTATTTTTATATTTCATGTCAAACTTAGACAAATCGTTGTCCGCACATCGCATAGCGACTAATTTAATCACCCATATTTCCAAAACCTAAGTTTTTAAGGTAACTTGGGTGGTATAATACTAAATTTCAGGACCTATTCTATCATCCTATGTGTACGTCATGTTGGCACACTTCCGTATTTATTTTATTTTTCATGTCATACTTTGACAAATCGCTGTCCACACATCTCAATGCGACTACTTTAATCAGCCATATTTCCAAAACCTAAGTTTTTACGGTAACTTGGGTGGTATAATACAGAAGTTCTGGTCCTATTTCATCACCCTACGTGTACGTCATGCTGACACACTGCCGTATTTATTTTATATTTTATGTCAAACTTAGGTGGATCACTGTCCACACATCCAAAGCGACTATTTTAATCACCCGTATTTCCAAAACCTAAGTTTTTAAGGTAACTTGGGTCGTATAGTACTAAGGTTCTGGACCTATTCTATCATCCTATGTGTACGTCATGTTGGCACACCTCCGTATTTTTTTTTATATTTCGTGTCAAACTTCGACAAATCGTTGTCCGCACATCGCAAAGCGACTAATTTAATCACCCATATTTCCAAAACCTAAGTTTTTACGGTAACTTGGTTGGTATAATACAGAAGTTCTGGTCCTATTCTATCACCCTATGTGTACGTCATGTATCCACGATTCCGTATTTATTTTTATATTTCATGTCAAACTTAGACATATCGCTGTCCGCACATCTCAATGCGACTACTTTAATCAGCCATATTTCCAAAACCTACGTTTTTACGGTAACTTGGGTGGTATAGTTCTAAAGTTCTGGACCTATTCTATCATCCTATGTGTACGTCATGTTGGCACACCTCCGTATATTTTTTATATTTCGTGTCAAACTTCGACAAATCTCTGTCCGCACATCTCAATGCGACTACTTTAATCAGCCATATTTCCAAAACCTAAGTTTTTACGGTAACTTGGGTGGTATAATACAGAAGTTCTGGTCCTATTCTATCACCCTACGTGTACGTAATGTTGGCACACCTCCGTATTTATTATTATTTTTCATGTCATACTTAGAAAAATCGTTGTCCGCACATCGCATAGCGACTAATTTAATCACCCATATTTCCAAAACCTAAGTTTTTAAGGTAACTTGGGTGGTATAGTACTAAAGTTCTGGTCCTATTCTTTCATCCTACGTGTACGTAATGTTGGCACACCTCCGTATTTATTATTATATATCATGTCATACTTAGACAAATCGTTGTCCGCACATCGCATAGCGACTAATTTAATCACCCATATTTCCAAAACCCAAGTTTTTAAGGTAACTTGGGTGGTATAGTACTAAAGTTCTGGACCTATTCTATCATCCTATGTGTACGTCATGTTGGCACACCTCCGTTTTTTTTATATTTCGTGTCAAACTTCGACAAATCTCTGTCCGCACATCTCAATGCGACTACTTTAATCAGCCATATTTCCAAAACCTAAGTTTTTACGGTAACTTGGGTGGTATAGTACTAAAGTTCTGGACCTATTCTATCATCCTATGTGTACGTCATGTTGGCACACTTCCGTATTTATTTTATATTTAATGTCAAACTTAGGTGGATCGCTGTCCACACATCCAAAGCGACTATTTTAATCACCCGTATTTCCAAAACCTAAGTTTTGACGGTAACCTGAGTGGTATAATAATATAGTTCTAATCCTTTTCTATCACCCAATGTGTACGTCAAGTATCCAAAATTCCGTATTTATTTTTATATTTCATGTCAAACTTAGACAAATCGTTGTCCGCACATCGCATAGCGACTAATTTAATCACCCATATTTCCAAAACCTAAGTTTTTACGGTAACTTGGGTGGTATAATACAGAAGTTCTGGTCCTATTCTATCACCCTATGTGTACGTCATGTATCCACATTTCCGTATTTATTTTTATATTTCATGTCAAACTTCGACAAATCGTTGTCCGCACATCGCATAGCGACTAATTTAATCACCCATATTTCCAAAACCTAAGTTTTTACGGTAACTTGGGTGGTATAGTACTAAAGTTCTGGACCTATTCTATCATCCTATGTGTACGTCATGTTGGCACACCTCCGTAGTTTTTTTATATTTCGTGTCAAACTTCGACAAATCGTTGTCCGCACATCGCATAGCGACTAATTTAATCACCCATACTTCCAAAACCTAAGTTTTTACGGTAACTTGGGTGGTATAATACAGAAGTTCTGGTCCTATTCTATCACCCTATGTGTACGTCATGTATCCACAATTCCGTATTTATTTTTATATTTCATGTCAAACTTAGACAAATCGCTGTCCGCACATCTCAATGCGACTAACTTAATCAGCCATATTTCCTAAACCTAAGTTTTTACGGTAACTTGGGTGGTATAGTACTAAAGTTCTGGACCTATTCTATCATCCTATGTGTACGTAATGTTGGCACACCTCCGTATTTATTATTATATTTCATGTCATACTTAGACCAATCGTTGTCCGCACATCGCATAGCGACTAATTTAATCACCCATATTTCCAAAACCTACGTTTTTACGGTAACTTGGGTGGTATAGTACTAAAGGTCTGGACCTATTCTATCATCCTATGTGTACGTCATGTTGGCACACCTCCGTATTTTTTTATATTTCGTGTCAAACTTCGACAAATCTCTGTCCGCACATCTCAATGCGACTACTTTAATCAGCCATATATCCAAAAACTTAATTTTTAACGGTAACTTGGGTGGTATAATACAGAATTTCTGGTCCTATTCTATCACCCTACGTGTACGTAATGTTGGCACACCTCCGTATTTATTATTATATGTCATGTCATACTTAGACAAATCGTTGTCCGCACATCGCATAGCGACTAATTTAATCACCCATATTTCCAAAACCTAAGTTTTTAAGGTAAATTGGGTGGTATAGTACTAAAGTTCTGGTCCTATTCTTTCATCCTACGTGTACGTAATGTTGGCACACCTCCGTATTTATTATTATATTTCATGTCATACTTAGACAAATCGTTGTCCGCACATCGCATAGCGACTAATTTAATCACCCATATTTCCAAAACCTAAGTTTTTAAGGTAACTTGGGTGGTATAGTACTAAAGTTCTGGTCCTATTTTTTCACCCTACGTGTACGTCATGTATCCACAATTCCGTATTTATTTTTATATTTCATGTCAAACTTAGACAAATCGTTGTCCGCACATCGCATAGCGACTAATTTAATCACCCATATTTCCAAAAGCTAAGTTTTTACGGTAGCTTGGGTGGTATAATACAGAAGTTCTGGTCCTATTCTATCACCCTATGTGTACGTCATGTATCCACAATTCCATATTTATTTTTATATTTCATGTCAAACTTAGACAAATCGTTGTCCGCACATCGCATAGCGACAAATTTAATCACCCATATTTCCAAAACCTAAGTTTTTAAGGTAACTTGGGTGGTATAGTACTAAAGTTCTGGTCCTATTCTTTCATCCTACTTGTACGTCATGCTGACACACTGCCGTATTTATTTTATATTTTATGTCAAACTTAGGTGGATCGCTGTCCACACATCCAAAGCGACTATTTTAATCACCCGTATTTCCAAAACCTAAGTTTTGACGGTAACCTGAGTGGTATAATAATATAGTTCTAATCCTATTCTATCACCCAATGTGTACGTCATGTATCCAAAATTCCGTATTTATTTTTATATTTCATGTCAAACTTAGACAAGTCGTTGTCCGCACATCGCATAGCGACTAATTTAATCACCCATATTTCCAAAACCTAAGTTTTTACGGTAACTTGGGTGGTATAATACTAAATTTAAGGACCTATTCTATCATCCTATGTGTACGTCATGTTGGCACACCTCCGTATTTATTATTATATTTCATGTCATACTTAGACAAATCGTTGTCCGCACATCGCATAGCGACTAATTTAATCACCCATATTTCCAAAACCTACGTCATGCTGACACACAGCCGTATTTATTTTATATTTTATGTCAAACTTAGGTGGATCGCTGTCCACACATCCAAAGCGACTATTTAAATCACCCGTATTTCCAAAGCCTAAGTTTTTAAGGTAACTTGGGTGGTATAGTACTAAAGTTCTGGACATATTCTATCATCCTATGTGTACGTCATGTTAGCACACCTCCGTATTTTTTTTATATTTCGTGTCAAACTTCGACAAATCTCTGTCCGCACATCTCAATGCGACTACTTTAATCAGCCATATTTCCAAAACCTAAGTTTTTACGGTAACTTGGGTAGTATAATACAGATGTTCTGGTCCTATTCTATCACCCTATGTGTACGTAATGTTGGCACACTTCCGTATTTATTTTTATATTACATGTCATACTTAGACAAATCGTTGTCCGCACATCGCATAGCGACTAATTTAATCACCCATATTTCCAAAACCTAAGTTTTTACGGTAACTTGGGTGGTATAATACTAAATTTCAGGACCTATTCTATCATCCTATGTGTACGTCATGTTGGCACACCTCCATATTTTTTTTATATTTCGTGTCAAACTTCGAAAAATCTCTGTCCGCACATCTCAATGCGACTACTTTAATCAGCCATATTTCCAAAACCTAAGTTTTTACGGTAACTTGGGTGGTATAATACAGAAGTTCTGGTCCTATTCTATCACCCTACGTGTACGTAATGTTGGCACACCTCCGTATTTATTATTATATTTCATGTCATACTAAGACAAATCGTTGTCCGCACATCGCATAGCGACTAATTTAATCACCCATATTTCCAAAACCTAAGTTTTTAAGGTAACTTGGGTGGTATAGTACTAAGGTTCTGGTCCTATTCTTTCATCCTACGTGTACGTCATGCTGACACACTGCTGTATTTATTTTATATTTTATGTCAAACTTAGGTGGATCGCTGTCCACATATCCAAAGCGACTATTTTAATCACCCGTATTTCCAAAACCTAAGTTTTGACGGTAACCTGAGTGGTATAATAATATAGTTCTAATCCTTTTCTATCACCCAATGTGTACGTCAAGTATCCAAAATTCCGTATTTATTTTTATATTTCATGTCAAACTTAGACAAATCGTTGTCCGCACATCGCATAGCGACTAATTTAATCACCCATATTTCCAAAACCTAAGTTTTTACGGTAACTTGGGTGGTATAATACAGAAGTTCTGGTCCTATTCTATCACCCTATGTGTACGTCATGTATCCACATTTCCGTATTTATTTTTATATTTCATGTCAAACTTCGACAAATCGTTGTCCGCACATCGCATAGCGACTAATTTAATCACCCATATTTCCAAAACCTAAGTTTTTACGGTAACTTGGGTGGTATAGTACTAAAGTTCTGGACCTATTCTATCATCCTATGTGTACGTCATGTTGGCACACCTCCGTAGTTTTTTTATATTTCGTGTCAAACTTCGACAAATCGTTGTCCGCACATCGCATAGCGACTAATTTAATCACCCATACTTCCAAAACCTAAGTTTTTACGGTAACTTGGGTGGTATAATACAGAAGTTCTGGTCCTATTCTATCACCCTATGTGTACGTCATGTATCCACAATTCCGTATTTATTTTTATATTTCATGTCAAACTTAGACAAATCGCTGTCCGCACATCTCAATGCGACTAACTTAATCAGCCATATTTCCTAAACCTAAGTTTTTACGGTAACTTGGGTGGTATAATACTAAATTTAAGGACCTATTCTATCATCCTATGTGTACGTCATGTTGGCACACCTCCGTATTTATTATTATATTTCATGTCATACTTAGACAAATCGTTGTCCGCACATCGCATAGCGACTAATTTAATCACCCATATTTCCAAAACCTACGTCATGCTGACACACAGCCGTATTTATTTTATATTTTATGTCAAACTTAGGTGGATCGCTGTCCACACATCCAAAGCGACTATTTAAATCACCCGTATTTCCAAAGCCTAAGTTTTTAAGGTAACTTGGGTGGTATAGTACTAAAGTTCTGGACATATTCTATCATCCTATGTGTACGTCATGTTAGCACACCTCCGTATTTTTTTTATATTTCGTGTCAAACTTCGACAAATCTCTGTCCGCACATCTCAATGCGACTACTTTAATCAGCCATATTTCCAAAACCTAAGTTTTTACGGTAACTTGGGTAGTATAATACAGATGTTCTGGTCCTATTCTATCACCCTATGTGTACGTAATGTTGGCACACTTCCGTATTTATTTTTATATTACATGTCATACTTAGACAAATCGTTGTCCGCACATCGCATAGCGACTAATTTAATCACCCATATTTCCAAAACCTAAGTTTTTACGGTAACTTGGGTGGTATAATACTAAATTTCAGGACCTATTCTATCATCCTATGTGTACGTCATGTTGGCACACCTCCATATTTTTTTTATATTTCGTGTCAAACTTCGAAAAATCTCTGTCCGCACATCTCAATGCGACTACTTTAATCAGCCATATTTCCAAAACCTAAGTTTTTACGGTAACTTGGGTGGTATAATACAGAAGTTCTGGTCCTATTCTATCACCCTACGTGTACGTAATGTTGGCACACCTCCGTATTTATTATTATATTTCATGTCATACTAAGACAAATCGTTGTCCGCACATCGCATAGCGACTAATTTAATCACCCATATTTCCAAAACCTAAGTTTTTAAGGTAACTTGGGTGGTATAGTACTAAGGTTCTGGTCCTATTCTTTCATCCTACGTGTACGTCATGCTGACACACTGCTGTATTTATTTTATATTTTATGTCAAACTTAGGTGGATCGCTGTCCACATATCCAAAGCGACTATTTTAATCACCCGTATTTCCAAAACCTAAGTTTTGACGGTAACCTGAGTGGTATAATAATATAGTTCTAATCCTTTTCTATCACCCAATGTGTACGTCAAGTATCCAAAATTCCGTATTTATTTTTATATTTCATGTCAAACTTAGACAAATCGTTGTCCGCACATCGCATAGCGACTAATTTAATCACCCATATTTCCAAAACCTAAGTTTTTACGGTAACTTGGGTGGTATAATACAGAAGTTCTGGTCCTATTCTATCACCCTATGTGTACGTCATGTATCCACATTTCCGTATTTATTTTTATATTTCATGTCAAACTTCGACAAATCGTTGTCCGCACATCGCATAGCGACTAATTTAATCACCCATATTTCCAAAACCTAAGTTTTTACGGTAACTTGGGTGGTATAGTACTAAAGTTCTGGACCTATTCTATCATCCTATGTGTACGTCATGTTGGCACACCTCCGTAGTTTTTTTATATTTCGTGTCAAACTTCGACAAATCGTTGTCCGCACATCGCATAGCGACTAATTTAATCACCCATACTTCCAAAACCTAAGTTTTTACGGTAACTTGGGTGGTATAATACAGAAGTTCTGGTCCTATTCTATCACCCTATGTGTACGTCATGTATCCACAATTCCGTATTTATTTTTATATTTCATGTCAAACTTAGACAAATCGCTGTCCGCACATCTCAATGCGACTAACTTAATCAGCCATATTTCCTAAACCTAAGTTTTTACGGTAACTTGGGTGGTATAGTACTAAAGTTCTGGACCTATTCTATCATCCTATGTGTACGTAATGTTGGCACACCTCCGTATTTATTATTATATTTCATGTCATACTTAGACCAATCGTTGTCCGCACATCGCATAGCGACTAATTTAATCACCCATATTTCCAAAACCTACGTTTTTACGGTAACTTGGGTGGTATAGTACTAAAGGTCTGGACCTATTCTATCATCCTATGTGTACGTCATGTTGGCACACCTCCGTATTTTTTTATATTTCGTGTCAAACTTCGACAAATCTCTGTCCGCACATCTCAATGCGACTACTTTAATCAGCCATATATCCAAAAACTTAATTTTTAACGGTAACTTGGGTGGTATAATACAGAATTTCTGGTCCTATTCTATCACCCTACGTGTACGTAATGTTGGCACACCTCCGTATTTATTATTATATTTCATGTCATACTTAGACAAATCGTTGTCCGCACATCGCATAGCGACTAATTTAATCACCCATATTTCCAAAACCTAAGTTTTTAAGGTAAATTGGGTGGTATAGTACTAAAGTTCTGGTCCTATTCTTTCATCCTACGTGTACGTAATGTTGGCACACCTCCGTATTTATTATTATATTTCATGTCATACTTAGACAAATCGTTGTCCGCACATCGCATAGCGACTAATTTAATCACCCATATTTCCAAAACCTAAGTTTTTAAGGTAACTTGGGTGGTATAGTACTAAAGTTCTGGTCCTATTTTTTCACCCTACGTGTACGTCATGTATCCACAATTCCGTATTTATTTTTATATTTCATGTCAAACTTAGACAAATCGTTGTCCGCACATCGCATAGCGACTAATTTAATCACCCATATTTCCAAAAGCTAAGTTTTTACGGTAGCTTGGGTGGTATAATACAGAAGTTCTGGTCCTATTCTATCACCCTATGTGTACGTCATGTATCCACAATTCCATATTTATTTTTATATTTCATGTCAAACTTAGACAAATCGTTGTCCGCACATCGCATAGCGACAAATTTAATCACCCATATTTCCAAAACCTAAGTTTTTAAGGTAACTTGGGTGGTATAGTACTAAAGTTCTGGTCCTATTCTTTCATCCTACTTGTACGTCATGCTGACACACTGCCGTATTTATTTTATATTTTATGTCAAACTTAGGTGGATCGCTGTCCACACATCCAAAGCGACTATTTTAATCACCCGTATTTCCAAAACCTAAGTTTTGACGGTAACCTGAGTGGTATAATAATATAGTTCTAATCCTATTCTATCACCCAATGTGTACGTCATGTATCCAAAATTCCGTATTTATTTTTATATTTCATGTCAAACTTAGACAAGTCGTTGTCCGCACATCGCATAGCGACTAATTTAATCACCCATATTTCCAAAACCTAAGTTTTTACGGTAACTTGGGTGGTATAATACTAAATTTAAGGACCTATTCTATCATCCTATGTGTACGTCATGTTGGCACACCTCCGTATTTATTATTATATTTCATGTCATACTTAGACAAATCGTTGTCCGCACATCGCATAGCGACTAATTTAATCACCCATATTTCCAAAACCTACGTCATGCTGACACACAGCCGTATTTATTTTATATTTTATGTCAAACTTAGGTGGATCGCTGTCCACACATCCAAAGCGACTATTTAAATCACCCGTATTTCCAAAGCCTAAGTTTTTAAGGTAACTTGGGTGGTATAGTACTAAAGTTCTGGACATATTCTATCATCCTATGTGTACGTCATGTTAGCACACCTCCGTATTTTTTTTATATTTCGTGTCAAACTTCGACAAATCTCTGTCCGCACATCTCAATGCGACTACTTTAATCAGCCATATTTCCAAAACCTAAGTTTTTACGGTAACTTGGGTAGTATAATACAGATGTTCTGGTCCTATTCTATCACCCTATGTGTACGTAATGTTGGCACACTTCCGTATTTATTTTTATATTACATGTCATACTTAGACAAATCGTTGTCCGCACATCGCATAGCGACTAATTTAATCACCCATATTTCCAAAACCTAAGTTTTTACGGTAACTTGGGTGGTATAATACTAAATTTCAGGACCTATTCTATCATCCTATGTGTACGTCATGTTGGCACACCTCCATATTTTTTTTATATTTCGTGTCAAACTTCGAAAAATCTCTGTCCGCACATCTCAATGCGACTACTTTAATCAGCCATATTTCCAAAACCTAAGTTTTTACGGTAACTTGGGTGGTATAATACAGAAGTTCTGGTCCTATTCTATCACCCTACGTGTACGTAATGTTGGCACACCTCCGTATTTATTATTATATTTCATGTCATACTAAGACAAATCGTTGTCCGCACATCGCATAGCGACTAATTTAATCACCCATATTTCCAAAACCTAAGTTTTTAAGGTAACTTGGGTGGTATAGTACTAAGGTTCTGGTCCTATTCTTTCATCCTACGTGTACGTCATGCTGACACACTGCTGTATTTATTTTATATTTTATGTCAAACTTAGGTGGATCGCTGTCCACATATCCAAAGCGACTATTTTAATCACCCGTATTTCCAAAACCTAAGTTTTGACGGTAACCTGAGTGGTATAATAATATAGTCCTAATCCTATTCTATCACCCAATGTGTACGTCATGTATCCAAAATTCCGTAATTATTTTTATGTTTCATGTCAAACTTAGACAAATCGTTGTCCGCACATCGCATAGCGACTAATTTAATCACCCATATTTCCAAAACCTAAGTTTTTACGGTAACTTGGGTGGTATAACACAGAAGTTCTGGTCCTATTCTATCACCCTATGTGTACGTCATGTATCCACAATTCCGTATTTATTTTTATATTTCTTGTCAAACTTAGACAAATCGTTGTCCGCACATCGCATAGCGACTAATTTAATCACCCATATTTCCAAAACCTAAGTTTTTAAGGTAACTTGGGTGGTATAGTATTAACGTTCTGGACCTATTCTATCATCCCATGTGTACGTCATGTTGGCACACCTCCGTTTTTTTTTTATATTTCGTGTCAAACTTCGACAAATCTCTGTCCGCACATCTCAATGCGACTACTTTAATCAGCCATATTTCCAAAACCTAAGTTTTTACGGTAACTTGGTCGGTGTAATACACAAGTTCTGGTCCTATTCTATCACCCTACGTGTACGTAATGTTGGCTCACCTCCGTATTTATTTTTATATTTCATGTCAAACTTAGACAAATCGTTGTCCGCACATCGCATAGCGACTAATTTAATCACCCATATTTCCAAAACCTAAGTTTTTACGGTAACCTGGGTGGTATAATACTAAATTTCAGGACCTTTTCTATCATCCTATGTGTACGTCATGTTGGCACACCTCCGTATTTTTTTTATATTTCGTGTCAAACTTCGACAAATCTCTGTCCGCACATCTCAATGCGACTACTTTAATCAGCCATATTTCCAAAACCTAAGTTTTTACGGTAACTTGGGTGGTATAATACAGAAGTTCTGGTCCTATTCTATCACCCTACGTGTACGTAATGTTGGCACACCTCCGTATTTATTATTATATTTCATGTCATACTTAGACAAACCGTTGTCCGCACATCGCATAGCGACTAGTTTAATCACCCATATTTCCAAAACCTACGTCATGCTGACACACTGCCGTATTTATTTTATATTTTATGTCAAACTTAGGTGGATCGCTGTCCACACATCCAAAGCGACTATTTAAATCACCCGTATTTCCAAAACCTAAGTTTTTACGGTAACTTGGGTGGTATAATACAGAAGTTCTGGTCCTATTCTATCACCCTACGTGTACGTAATGTTGGCACACCTCCGTATTTATTATTATATTTCATGTCATACTAAGACAAATCGTTGTCCGCACATCGCATAGCGACTAATTTAATCACCCATATTTCCAAAACCTAAGTTTTTAAGGTAACGGGTGATATAGTACTAAGGTTCTGGTCCTATTCTTTCATCCTACGTGTACGTCATGCTGACACACTGCTGTATTTATTTTATATTTTATGTCAAACTTAGGTGGATCGCTGTCCACATATCCAAAGCGACTATTTTAATCACCCGTATTTCCAAAACCTAAGTTTTGACGGTAACCTGAGTGGTATAATAATATAGTTCTAATCCTATTCTATCACCCAATGTGTACGTCATGTATCCAAAATTCCGTATTTATTTTTATATTTCATGTCAAACTTAGACAAATCGTTGTCTGCACATCGCATAGCGACTAATTTAATCACCCATATTTCCAAAACCTAAGTTTTTAAGGTAACTTGGGTGTTATAGTACTAAAGTTCTGGACCTATTCTATCATCCTATGTGTACGTCATGTTGGCACACCTCCGTTTTTTTTTATATTTCGTGTCAAACTTCGACAAATCTCTGTCCGCACATCTCAATGCGACTACTTTAATCAGCCATATTTCCAAAACCTAAGTTTTTACGGTAACTTGGGTGGTATAATACAGAAGTTCTGGTCCTATTCTATCACCCTACGTGTACGTAATGTTGGCTCACCTCCGTATTTATTTTTATATTTCATGTCAAACTTAGACAAATCGTTGTCCGCACATCGCATAGCGACTAATTTAATCACCCATATTTCCAAAACCTAAGTTTTTACGGTAACTTGGGTGGTATAATACTAAATTTCAGGACCTATTCTATCATCCTATGTGTACGTCATGTTGGCACACCTCCGTATTTTTTTTATATTTCGTGTCAAACTTCGACAAATCTCTGTCCTCACATCTCAATGCGACTACTTTAATCAGCCATATTTCCAAAACCTAAGTTTTTACGGTAACTTGGGTGGTATAATACAGAAGTTCTGGTCCTATTCTATCACCCTACGTGTACGTAATGTTGGCACACATAGCGACTAATTTAATCACCCATATTTCCAAAACCTAAGTTTTTAAGGTAGCTTGGGTGGTATAGTACTAAGGTTCTGGTCCTATTCTTTCATCCTACGTGTACGTCATGCTGACACACTGCTGTATTTATTTTATATTTTATGTCAAACTTAGGTGGATCGCTGTCCACATATCCAAAGCGTCTATTTTAATCACCCGTATTTCCAAAACCTAAGTTTTGACGGTAACCTGAGTGGTATAATAATATAGTTCTAATCCTATTCTATCACCCAATGTGTACGTCATGTATCCAAAATTCCGTATTTATTTTTATATTTCATGTCAAACTTAGACAAATCGTTGTCCGCACATCGCATAGCGACTAATTTAATCACCCATATTTCCAAAACCTAAGTTTTTAAGGTAACTTGGGTGGTATAGTACTAAAGTTCTGGTCCTATTCTTTCATCCTACGTGTACGTCATGCTGACACACCGCCGTATTTATTTTATATTTTATGTCAAACTTAGGTGGATCACTGTCCACACATCCAAAGCGACTAATTTAATCACCCATATATCCAAAACCTAAGATTTTAAGGTAACTTGGGTGGTATAATACAGAAGTTCCTGTCCTATTCTTTCACCCTATGTGTACGTCTTCTTCGCACACTTCCGTATTTATTTTATATTTTATGTCAAACTTAGGTGGATCGCTGTCCACACATCCAAAGCGACTATTTTAATCACCCGTATTTCCAAAACCTAAGTTTTGACGGTAACCTGAGTGGTATAATAATATAGTTCTAATCCTATTCTATCACCCAATGTGTACGTCATGTATCCAAAATTCCGTATTTATTTTTATATTTCATGTCAAACTTAGACAAATCGTTGTCCGCACATCGCATAGCGACTAATTTAATCACCCATATTTCCAAAACCTAAGTTTTTAAGGTAACTTGGGTGGTATAGTACTAAGGTTCTGGTCCTATTCTTTCATCCTACGTGTACGTCTTGCTGACACACTGCTGTATTTATTTTATATTTTATGTCAAACTTAGGTGGATCGCTGTCCACATATCCAAAGCGACTATTTTAATCACCCGTATTTCCAAAACCTAAGTTTTGACGGTAACCTGAGTGGTATAATAATATAGTTCTAATCCTATTCTATCACCCAATGTGTACGTCATGTATCCAAAATTCCGTATTTATTTTTATATTTCATGTCAAACTTAGACAAATCGTTGTCCGCATATCGCATAGCGACTAATTTAATCACCCATATTTCCAAAACCTAAGTTTTTACGGTAAATAGGGTGGTATAACACAGAAGTTCTGGTCCTATTCTATCACCCTATGTGTACGTCATGTATCCACAATTCCGTATTTATTTTTATATTTCATGTCAAACTTAGACAAATCGTTGTCCGCACATCGCATAGCGACTAATTTAATCACCCATATTTCCAAAACCTAAGTTTTTACGGTATCTTGGGGGGTATAATACTAAAGTTCTGGTTCTATTCTATCACTCTATGTGTACCTAATGTTGGCACACTTCCGTATTTATTTTTATATTACATGTCATACTTAGACAAATCGTTGTCCGCACATCGCATAGCGACTAATTTAATCACCCATATTTCCAAAACCTAAGTTTTTACGGTAACTTGGGTGGTATAATACTAAATTTCAGGACCTATTCTATCATCCTATGTGTACGTCATGTTGGCACACCTCCATATTTTTTTTATATTTCGTGTCAAACTTCGAAAAATCTCTGTCCGCACATCTCAATGCGACTACTTTAATCAGCCATATTTCCAAAACCTAAGTTTTTACGGTAACTTGGGTGGTATAATACAGAAGTTCTGGTCCTATTCTATCACCCTACGTGTACGTAATGTTGGCACACCTCCGTATTTATTATTATATTTCATGTCATACTAAGACAAATCGTTGTCCGCACATCGCATAGCGACTAATTTAATCACCCATATTTCCAAAACCTAAGTTTTTAAGGTAACTTGGGTGGTATAGTACTAAGGTTCTGGTCCTATTCTTTCATCCTACGTGTACGTCATGCTGACACACTGCTGTATTTATTTTATATTTTATGTCAAACTTAGGTGGATCGCTGTCCACATATCCAAAGCGACTATTTTAATCACCCGTATTTCCAAAACCTAAGTTTTGACGGTAACCTGAGTGGTATAATAATATAGTCCTAATCCTATTCTATCACCCAATGTGTACGTCATGTATCCAAAATTCCGTAATTATTTTTATGTTTCATGTCAAACTTAGACAAATCGTTGTCCGCACATCGCATAGCGACTAATTTAATCACCCATATTTCCAAAACCTAAGTTTTTACGGTAACTTGGGTGGTATAACACAGAAGTTCTGGTCCTATTCTATCACCCTATGTGTACGTCATGTATCCACAATTCCGTATTTATTTTTATATTTCTTGTCAAACTTAGACAAATCGTTGTCCGCACATCGCATAGCGACTAATTTAATCACCCATATTTCCAAAACCTAAGTTTTTAAGGTAACTTGGGTGGTATAGTATTAACGTTCTGGACCTATTCTATCATCCCATGTGTACGTCATGTTGGCACACCTCCGTTTTTTTTTTATATTTCGTGTCAAACTTCGACAAATCTCTGTCCGCACATCTCAATGCGACTACTTTAATCAGCCATATTTCCAAAACCTAAGTTTTTACGGTAACTTGGGTGGTATAATACACAAGTTCTGGTCCTATTCTATCACCCTACGTGTACGTAATGTTGGCTCACCTCCGTATTTATTTTTATATTTCATGTCAAACTTAGACAAATCGTTGTCCGCACATCGCATAGCGACTAATTTAATCACCCATATTTCCAAAACCTAAGTTTTTACGGTAACCTGGGTGGTATAATACTAAATTTCAGGACCTATTCTATCATCCTATGTGTACGTCATGTTGGCACACCTCCGTATTTTTTTTATATTTCGTGTCAAACTTCGACAAATCTCTGTCCGCACATCTCAATGCGACTACTTTAATCAGCCATATTTCCAAAACCTAAGTTTTTACGGTAACTTGGGTGGTATAATACAGAAGTTCTGGTCCTATTCTATCACCCTACGTGTACGTAATGTTGGCACACCTCCGTATTTATTATTATATTTCATGTCATACTTAGACAAACCGTTGTCCGCACATCGCATAGCGACTAGTTTAATCACCCATATTTCCAAAACCTACGTCATGCTGACACACTGCCGTATTTATTTTATATTTTATGTCAAACTTAGGTGGATCGCTGTCCACACATCCAAAGCGACTATTTAAATCACCCGTATTTCCAAAACCTAAGTTTTTACGGTAACTTGGGTGGTATAATACAGAAGTTCTGGTCCTATTCTATCACCCTACGTGTACGTAATGTTGGCACACCTCCGTATTTATTATTATATTTCATGTCATACTAAGACAAATCGTTGTCCGCACATCGCATAGCGACTAATTTAATCACCCATATTTCCAAAACCTAAGTTTTTAAGGTAACGGGTGATATAGTACTAAGGTTCTGGTCCTATTCTTTCATCCTACGTGTACGTCATGCTGACACACTGCTGTATTTATTTTATATTTTATGTCAAACTTAGGTGGATCGCTGTCCACATATCCAAAGCGACTATTTTAATCACCCGTATTTCCAAAACCTAAGTTTTGACGGTAACCTGAGTGGTATAATAATATAGTTCTAATCCTATTCTATCACCCAATGTGTACGTCATGTATCCAAAATTCCGTATTTATTTTTATATTTCATGTCAAACTTAGACAAATCGTTGTCTGCACATCGCATAGCGACTAATTTAATCACCCATATTTCCAAAACCTAAGTTTTTAAGGTAACTTGGGTGTTATAGTACTAAAGTTCTGGACCTATTCTATCATCCTATGTGTACGTCATGTTGGCACACCTCCGTTTTTTTTTATATTTCGTGTCAAACTTCGACAAATCTCTGTCCGCACATCTCAATGCGACTACTTTAATCAGCCATATTTCCAAAACCTAAGTTTTTACGGTAACTTGGGTGGTATAATACAGAAGTTCTGGTCCTATTCTATCACCCTACGTGTACGTAATGTTGGCTCACCTCCGTATTTATTTTTATATTTCATGTCAAACTTAGACAAATCGTTGTCCGCACATCGCATAGCGACTAATTTAATCACCCATATTTCCAAAACCTAAGTTTTTACGGTAACTTGGGTGGTATAATACTAAATTTCAGGACCTATTCTATCATCCTATGTGTACGTCATGTTGGCACACCTCCGTATTTTTTTTATATTTCGTGTCAAACTTCGACAAATCTCTGTCCTCACATCTCAATGCGACTACTTTAATCAGCCATATTTCCAAAACCTAAGTTTTTACGGTAACTTGGGTGGTATAATACAGAAGTTCTGGTCCTATTCTAACACCCTACGTGTACGTAATGTTGGCACACATAGCGACTAATTTAATCACCCATATTTCCAAAACCTAAGTTTTTAAGGTAGCTTGGGTGGTATAGTACTAAGGTTCTGGTCCTATTCTTTCATCCTACGTGTACGTCATGCTGACACACTGCTGTATTTATTTTATATTTTATGTCAAACTTAGGTGGATCGCTGTCCACATATCCAAAGCGTCTATTTTAATCACCCGTATTTCCAAAACCTAAGTTTTGACGGTAACCTGAGTGGTATAATAATATAGTTCTAATCCTATTCTATCACCCAATGTGTACGTCATGTATCCAAAATTCCGTATTTATTTTTATATTTCATGTCAAACTTAGACAAATCGTTGTCCGCACATCGCATAGCGACTAATTTAATCACCCATATTTCCAAAACCTAAGTTTTTAAGGTAACTTGGGTGGTATAGTACTAAAGTTCTGGTCCTATTCTTTCATCCTACGTGTACGTCATGCTGACACACCGCCGTATTTATTTTATATTTTATGTCAAACTTAGGTGGATCACTGTCCACACATCCAAAGCGACTAATTTAATCACCCATATATCCAAAACCTAAGATTTTAAGGTAACTTGGGTGGTATAATACAGAAGTTCCTGTCCTATTCTTTCACCCTATGTGTACGTCTTCTTCGCACACTTCCGTATTTATTTTATATTTTATGTCAAACTTAGGTGGATCGCTGTCCACACATCCAAAGCGACTATTTTAATCACCCGTATTTCCAAAACCTAAGTTTTGACGGTAACCTGAGTGGTATAATAATATAGTTCTAATCCTATTCTATCACCCAATGTGTACGTCATGTATCCAAAATTCCGTATTTATTTTTATATTTCATGTCAAACTTAGACAAATCGTTGTCCGCACATCGCATAGCGACTAATTTAATCACCCATATTTCCAAAACCTAAGTTTTTAAGGTAACTTGGGTGGTATAGTACTAAGGTTCTGGTCCTATTCTTTCATCCTACGTGTACGTCTTGCTGACACACTGCTGTATTTATTTTATATTTTATGTCAAACTTAGGTGGATCGCTGTCCACATATCCAAAGCGACTATTTTAATCACCCGTATTTCCAAAACCTAAGTTTTGACGGTAACCTGAGTGGTATAATAATATAGTTCTAATCCTATTCTATCACCCAATGTGTACGTCATGTATCCAAAATTCCGTATTTATTTTTATATTTCATGTCAAACTTAGACAAATCGTTGTCCGCATATCGCATAGCGACTAATTTAATCACCCATATTTCCAAAACCTAAGTTTTTACGGTAAATAGGGTGGTATAACACAGAAGTTCTGGTCCTATTCTATCACCCTATGTGTACGTCATGTATCCACAATTCCGTATTTATTTTTATATTTCATGTCAAACTTAGACAAATCGTTGTCCGCACATCGCATAGCGACTAATTTAATCACCCATATTTCCAAAACCTAAGTTTTTACGGTAACATGGGTGGTATAATACTAAATTTCAGGACCTATTCTATCATCCTATGTGTACGTCATGTTGGCACACTTCCGTATTAATTTTATTTTTCATGTCATACTTTGACAAATCGCTGTCCGCACATCTCAATGCGACTACTTTAATCAGCCATATTTCCAAAACCTAAGTTTTTACGGTAACTTGGGTGGTATAATACAGAAGTTCTGGTCCTATTTCATCACCCTACGTGTACGTCATGCTGACACACTGCCGTATTTATTTTATATTTTATGTCAAACTTAGGTGGATCACTGTCCACACATCCAAAGCGACTATTTTAATCACCCGTATTTCCAAAACCTAAGTTTTTACGGTAACTTGGGTAGTATAGTACTTAAGTTCTGGACCTATTCTATCATCCTATGTGTACGTCATGTTGGCACACCTCCGTATTTTTTTTATATTTCGTGTCAAACTTCGACAAATCTCTGTCCGCACATCTCAATGCGACTACTTTAATCAGCCAAATTTCCAAAACCTAAGTTTTTACGGTAACATGGGTGGTATAATACAGAAGTTCTGGTCCTATTCTATCACCCTACGTGTACGTAATGTTGGCACACCTCCGTATTTATTATTATATTTCATGTCATACTTAAACAAATCGTTGTCCGCACATCGCATAGCGACTAATTTAATCACCCATATTTCCAAAACCTAAGTTTTTAAGGTAACTTGGGTGGTATAGTACTAAATTTCAGGACCTATTCTATCATCCTATGTGTACGTCATGTTGGCACACCTCCGTATTTTTTTTATATTTCGTGTCAAACTTCGACAAATCTCTGTCCTCACATCTCAATGCGACTACTTTAATCAGCCATATTTCCAAAACCTAAGTTTTTACGGTAACTTGGGTGGTATAATACAGAAGTTCTGGTCCTATTCTATCACCCTACGTGTACGTAATGTTGGCACACATAGCGACTAATTTAATCACCCATATTTCCAAAACCTAAGTTTTTAAGGTAGCTTGGGTGGTATAGTACTAAGGTTCTGGTCCTATTCTTTCATCCTACGTGTACGTCATGCTGACACACTGCTGTATTTATTTTATATTTTATGTCAAACTTAGGTGGATCGCTGTCCACATATCCAAAGCGTCTATTTTAATCACCCGTATTTTCAAAACCTAAGTTTTGACGGTAACCTGAGTGGTATAATAATATAGTTCTAATCCTATTCTATCACCCAATGTGTACGTCATGTATCCAAAATTCCGTATTTATTTTTATATTTCATGTCAAACTTAGACAAATCGTTGTCCGCACATCGCATAGCGACTAATTTAATCACCCATATTTCCAAAACCTAAGTTTTTAAGGTAACTTGGGTGGTATAGTACTAAAGTTCTGGTCCTATTCTTTCATCCTACGTGTACGTCATGCTGACACACCGCCGTATTTATTTTATATTTTATGTCAAACTTAGGTGGATCACTGTCCACACATCCAAAGCGACTAATTTAATCACCCATATATCCAAAACCTAAGATTTTAAGGTAACTTGGGTGGTATAATACAGAAGTTCCTGTCCTATTCTTTCACCCTATGTGTACGTCTTCTTCGCACACTTCCGTATTTATTTTATATTTTATGTCAAACTTAGGTGGATCGCTGTCCACACATCCAAAGCGACTATTTTAATCACCCGTATTTCCAAAACCTAAGTTTTGACGGTAACCTGAGTGGTATAATAATATAGTTCTAATCCTATTCTATCACCCAATGTGTACGTCATGTATCCAAAATTCCGTATTTATTTTTATATTTCATGTCAAACTTAGACAAATCGTTGTCCGCACATCGCATAGCGACTAATTTAATCACCCATATTTCCAAAACCTAAGTTTTTAAGGTAACTTGGGTGGTATAGTACTAAGGTTCTGGTCCTATTCTTTCATCCTACGTGTACGTCTTGCTGACACACTGCTGTATTTATTTTATATTTTATGTCAAACTTAGGTGGATCGCTGTCCACATATCCAAAGCGACTATTTTAATCACCCGTATTTCCAAAACCTAAGTTTTGACGGTAACCTGAGTGGTATAATAATATAGTTCTAATCCTATTCTATCACCCAATGTGTACGTCATGTATCCAAAATTCCGTATTTATTTTTATATTTCATGTCAAACTTAGACAAATCGTTGTCCGCATATCGCATAGCGACTAATTTAATCACCCATATTTCCAAAACCTAAGTTTTTACGGTAAATAGGGTGGTATAACACAGAAGTTCTGGTCCTATTCTATCACCCTATGTGTACGTCATGTATCCACAATTCCGTATTTATTTTTATATTTCATGTCAAACTTAGACAAATCGTTGTCCGCACATCGCATAGCGACTAATTTAATCACCCATATTTCCAAAACCTAAGTTTTTACGGTAACATGGGTGGTATAATACTAAATTTCAGGACCTATTCTATCATCCTATGTGTACGTCATGTTGGCACACTTCCGTATTAATTTTATTTTTCATGTCATACTTTGACAAATCGCTGTCCGCACATCTCAATGCGACTACTTTAATCAGCCATATTTCCAAAACCTAAGTTTTTACGGTAACTTGGGTGGTATAATACAGAAGTTCTGGTCCTATTTCATCACCCTACGTGTACGTCATGCTGACACACTGCCGTATTTATTTTATATTTTATGTCAAACTTAGGTGGATCACTGTCCACACATCCAAAGCGACTATTTTAATCACCCGTATTTCCAAAACCTAAGTTTTTACGGTAACTTGGGTAGTATAGTACTTAAGTTCTGGACCTATTCTATCATCCTATGTGTACGTCATGTTGGCACACCTCCGTATTTTTTTTATATTTCGTGTCAAACTTCGACAAATCTCTGTCCGCACATCTCAATGCGACTACTTTAATCAGCCAAATTTCCAAAACCTAAGTTTTTACGGTAACATGGGTGGTATAATACAGACGTTCTGGTCCTATTCTATCACCCTACGTGTACGTAATGTTGGCACACCTCCGTATTTATTATTATATTTCATGTCATACTTAAACAAATCGTTGTCCGCACATCGCATAGCGACTAATTTAATCACCCATATTTCCAAAACCTAAGTTTTTAAGGTAACTTGGGTGGTATAGTACTAAAGTTCTGGTCCTATTCTTTCATCCTACGTGTACGTCATGCTGACACACCGCCGTATTTATTTTATATTTTATGTCAAACTTAGGTGGATCACTGTCCACACATCCAAAGCGACTAATTTAATCACCCATATATCCAAAACCTAAGATTTTAAGGTAACTTGGGTGGTATAATACAGAAGTTCCTGTCCTATTCTATCACCCTATGTGTACGTCTTCTTCGCACACTTCCGTATTTATTTTATATTTTATGTCAAACTTAGGTGGATCGCTGTCCACACATCCAAAGCGACTATTTTAATCACCCGTATTTCCAAAACCTAAGTTTTGACGGTAACCTGAGTGGTATAATAATATAGTTTTAATCCTATTCTATCACCCAATGTGTACGTCATGTATCCAAAATTCCGTATTTATTTTTATATTTCATGTCAAACTTAGACAAATCGTTGTCCGCACATCGCATAGCGACTAATTTAATCACCCATATTTCCAAAACCTAAGTTTTTACGGTAACTTGGGTGGTATAATACTAAATTTCAGGACCTATTCTATCATCCTATGTGTACGTCATGTTGGCACACCTCCGTATTTTTTTTATATTTCGTGTCAAACTTCGACAAATCTCTGTCCACACATCTCAATGCGACTACTTTAATCAGCCATATTTCCAAAACCTAAGTTTTTACGGTAACTTGGGTGGTATAATACAGAAGTTCTGGTCCTATTCTATCACCCTACGTGTACGTAATGTTGGCACACCTCCGTATTTATTATTATATTTCATGTCATACTAAGACAAATCGTTGTCCGCACATCGCATAGCGACTAATTTAATCACCCATATTTCCAAAACCTAAGTTTTTAAGGTAACTTGGGTGGTATAGTACTAAGGTTTTGGTCCTATTCTTTCATCCTACGTGTACGTCATGCTGACACACTGCTGTATTTATTTTATATTTTATGTCAAACTTAGGTGGATCGCTGTCCACATATCCAAAGCGACTATTTTAATCACCCGTATTTCCAAAACCTAAGTTTTGACGGTAACCTGAGTGGTATAATAATATAGTTCTAATCCTATTCTATCACCCAATGTGTACGTCATGTATCCAAAATTCCGTATTTATTTTTATATTTCATGTCAAACTTAGACAAATCTCTGTCCGCACATCGCATAGCGACTAATTTAATCACCCATATTTCCAAAACCTAAGTTTTTACGGTAACTTGGGTGGTATAACACAGAAGTTCTGGTCCTATTCTATCACCCTATGTGTACGTCATGTATCCACAATTCCGTATTTATTTTTATATTTCATGTCAAACTTAGACAAATCGTTGTCCGCACATCGCATAGCGACTAATTTAATCACCCATATTTCCAAAACCTAAGTTTTTAAGGTAACTTGGGTGGTATAGTACTAAAGTTCTGGACCATTCTATCATCCTATGTGTACGTCATGTTGGCACACCTCAGTTTTTTTTATATTTCGTGTCAAACTTCGACAAATCTCTGTCCGCACATCTCAATGCGACTACTTTAATCAGCCATATTTCCAAAACCTAAGTTTTTACGGTAACTTGGGTGGTATAATACAGAAGTTCTGGTCCTATTTCATCACCCTACGTGTACGTCATGCTGACACACTGCCGTATTTATTTTATATTTTATGTCAAACTTAGGTGGATCACTGTCCACAAATCCAAAGCGACTATTTTAATCACCCGTATTTCCAAAACCTAAGTTTTTACGGTAACTTGGGTAGTATAGTACTAAAGTTCTGGACCTATTCTATCATCCTATGTGTACGTCATGTTGGCGCACCTCCGTATTTTTTTTATATTTCGTGTCAAACTTCGACAAATCTCTGTCCGCACATCTCAATGCGACTACTTTAATCAGCCATATTTCCAAAACCTAAGTTTTTACGGTAACTTGGGTGGTATAATACAGAAGTTCTGGTCCTATTCTATCACCCTTCCGTATTTATTATTATATTTCATGTCATACTTAGACAAATCGTTGTCACCACATCGCATAGCGACTAATTTAATCACCCATATTTCCAAAACCTACGTCATGCTGACACACTGCCGTATTTATTTTATATTTTATGTCAAACTTATGTGGATCGCTGTCCACACATCCAAAGCGACTATTTAAATCACCCGTATTTCCAAAACCTAAGTTTTTAAGGTAACTTGGGTGGTATAGTACTAAAGTTCTGGACCTATTCTATCATCTTATGTGTACGTCATGTTGGCACACCTCCGTATTTTTTTTATATTTCGTGTCAAACTTCGACAAATCTCTGTCCGCACAACTCAATGCGACTACTTTAATCAGCCATATTTCCAAAACCTAAGTTTTTACGGTAACTTGGGTGGTATAATACAGAAGTTCTGGTCCTATTCTATCACCCTATGTGTACGTAATGTTGGCACACTTCCGTATTTATTTTTATATTACATATCATACTTAGACAAATCGTTGTCCGCACATCGCATAGCGACTAATTTAATCACCCAAATTTCCAAAACCTAAGATTTTAAGGTAACTTGGGTGGTATAGTACTAAAGTTCTGGTCCTATTCTTTCATCCAATGTGTACGTCATGTTGGCACACTTCCGTATTAATTTTATATTTCATGTCAAAATTAGACAAATCGCTGTCCGCACATCTTAAAGCGACTACTTTAATCAGCCATATTTCCAAAACCTAAGTTTTTACGGTAACTTTGGTGGTATAATACAGAAGTTCCTGTCCTATTCTATCACCCTATGTGTACGTCTTCTTGGCACACTTCCGTATTTATTTTATATTTTATGTCAAACTTAGGTGGATCGCTGTCCACACATCCAAAGCGACTATTTTAATCACCCGTATTTCCAAAACTTAAGTTTTGACGGTAACCTGAGTGGTATAATAATATAGTTCTAATCCTATTCTATCACCCAATGTGTACGTCATGTATCCAAAATTCCGTATTTATTTTTATATTTCATGTCAAACTTAGACAAATCGTTGTCCGCACATCGCATAGCGACTAATTTAATCACCCATATTTCCAAAACCTAAGTTTTTACGGTAACTTGGGTGGTATAATACTAAATTTCAGGACCTATTCTATCATCCTATGTGTACGTCATGTTGGCACACTTCCGTATTTTTTTATATTTCGTGTCAAACTTCGACAAATCTCTGTCCGCACATCTCAATGCGACTACTTTAATCAGCCATATTTCCAAAACCTAAGTTTTTACGGTAACTTGGGTGGTATAATACAGAAGTTCTGGTCCTATTCTATCACCCTACGTGTACGTAATGTTGGCACACCTCCGTATTTATTATTATATTTCATGTCATACTAAGACAAATCGTTGTCCGCACATCGCATAGCGACTACTTTAATCACCCATATTTCCAAAGCCTAAGTTTTTAAGGTAACTTGGGTGGTATAGTACTAAGGTTCTGGTCCTATTCTTTCATCCTACGTGTACGTCATGTTGACACACTGCTGTATTTATTTTATATTTTATGTCAAACTTAGGTGGATCGCTGTCCACATATCGAAAATGACTATTTTAATCACCCGTATTTCCAAAACCTAAGTTTTGACGGTAACCTGAGTGGTATAATAATATAGTTCTAATCCTATTCTATCACCCAATGTGTACGTCATGTATCCACAATTCCGTATTTATTTTTATATTTCATGTCAAATTTAGACAAATCGTTGTCCGCACATCGCATAACGACTAATTTAATCACCCATATTTCCAAAACCTAAGTTTTTACGGTAACTTGGGTGGTATAATACAGAAGTTCTGGTCCTATTCTATCACCCTATGTGTACGTCATGTATCCACAATTCCGTATTTATTTTTATATTTCATGTCAAACTTAGACAAATCGTTGTCCGCACATCGCATAGCGACTAATTTAATCACCCATATTTCCAAAACCTAAGTTTTTAAGGTAACTTGGGTGGTATAGTACTAAAGTTCTGGACCTATTCTATCATCCTATGTGTACGTCATGTTGGCACACCTCCGTTTTTTTTTATATTTCGTGTCAAACTTCGACAAATCTCTGTCCGCACATCTCAATGCGACTACTTTAATCAGCCATATTTCCAAAACCTAAGTTTTTACGGTAACTTGGGTGGTATAATACAGAAGTTCTGGTCCTATTTCATCACCCTACGTGTACGTCATGCTGACACACTGCCGTATTTATTTTATATTTTATGTCAAACTTAGGTGGATCACTGTCCACACATCCAAAGCGACTATTTTAATCACCCGTATTTCCAAAACCTAAGCTTTTACGGTAGCTTGGGTAGTATAGTACTAAAGTTCTGGACCTATTCTATCATCCTATGTGTACGTCATGTTGGCACACCTCCGTATTTTTTTTATATTTCGTGTCAAACTTCGACAAATCTCTGTCCGCACATCTCAATGCGACTACTTTAATCAGCCATATTTCCAAAACCTAAGTTTTTACGGTAACTTGGGTGGTATAATACAGAAGTTCTGGTCCTATTCTATCACCCTACGTGTACGTAATGTTGGCACACCTCCGTATTTATTATTATATTTCATGTCATACTTAGACAAATCGTTGTCCGCACATCGCATAGCGAATAATTTAATCACCCATATTTCCAAAACCTACGTTTTTAAGGTAACTTGGGTGGTATAGTACTAAAGTTCTGGTCCTATTCTTTCATCCTACGTGTACGTCATGCTGACACACTGCCGTATTTATTTTATATTTTATGTCAAACTTAGGTGGATCGCTGTCCACACATCCAAAGCGACTATTTTAATCACCCGTATTTCCAAAACCTAAGCTTTTATGGTAACTTGGGTGGTACAGTACTAAATTTCAGGACCTATTCTATCATCCTATGTGTACGTCATGTTGGCAAACTTCCGTATTTATTTTATTTTTCATGTCATACTTTGACAAATCGCTGTCCGCACGTCTCAATGCGACTACTTTAATCAGCCATATTTCCAAAACCTAAGTTTTTACGGTAACTTGGGTGGTATAGTACTAAAGTTCTGGACCTATTCTATCATCCTATGTGTACGTCATGTTGGCACACCTCAGTATTTTTTTTATATTTCGTGTCAAACTTCGACAAATCTCTGTCCGCACATCTCAATGCGACTACTTTAATCAGCCATATTTCCAAAACCTAAGTTTTTACGGTAACTTGGGTGGTATAATACAGAAGTTCTGGTCCTATTCTATCACCCTACGTGTATGTAATGTTGGCACACCTCCGTATTTATTATTATATTTCATGTCATACTTAGACAAATCGTTGTCCGCACATCGCATAGCGACTAATTTAATCACCCATATTTCGAAAACCTAAGTTTTTAAGGTAACTTGGGTGGTATAGTACTAAAGTTCTGGTCCTATTCTTTCATCCTATGTGTACGTCATGTTGGCACACTTCCGTATTTATTTTATTTTTCATGTCATACTTTGACAAATCGCTGTCCGCACATCTCAATGCGACTACTTTAATCACCCATATTTCCAAAACCTAAGTTTTTACGGTAACTTGGGTGGTATAATACAGAAGTTCTGGTCCTATTCTATCACCCTACGTGTACGTTATGTATCCACAATTCCGTATTTATTTTTATATTTCATGTCAAACTTAGACAAATCGTTGTCCGCACATCGCATAGCGACTAATTTAATCACCCATATTTCCAAAACCTAAGTTTTTACGGTAACTTGGGTGGTATAATACAGAAGTTCTGGTCCTATTCTATCATCCTATGTGTACGTCATGTATCCACAATTCCGTATTTATTTTTATATTTCATGTCAAACTTAGACAAATCGCTGTCCGCACATCTCAATGCGACTACTTTAATCAGCCATATTTCCAAAACCCAAGTTTTTACGGTAACTTGGGTGGTATAGTACTAAAGTTCTGGACCTATTCTATCATCCTATGTGTACGTCATGTTGGCAAACCTCCGTTTTTTTTATATTTCGTGTCAAACTTCGACAAATCTCTGTCCGCACATCACAATGCGACTACTTTAATCAGCCATATTTCCAAAACCTAAGTTTTTACGGTAACTTGGGTGGTATAATACAGAAGTTCTAGTCCTATTCTATCACCCTACGTGTACGTAATGTTGGCACACCTCCGTATTTATTATTTTATTTCATGTCATACTTAGACAAATCGTTGTCCGCACATCGCATAGCGACTAATTTAATCACCCATATTTCCAAAACCTAAGTTTTTAAGGTAACTTGGGTGGTATAGTACTAAAGTTCTGGTCCTATTCTTTCATCCTACGTGTACGTCATGCTGACAAACTACCGTATTTATTTTATATTTTATGTCAAACTTAGGTGGATCGCTGTCCACACATCCAAAGCGACTATTTTAATCACCCGTATTTCCAAAACCTAAGTTTTTAAGGTAACTTGGGTGGTATAGTACTAAAGTTCTGGACCTATTCTATCATCCTATGTGTACGTCATGTTGGCACACCTCCGTATTTTTTTTATATTTCGTGTCAAACTTCGACAAATCTCTGTCCGCACATCTCAATGCGACTACTTTAATCAGCCATATTTCCAAAACCTAAGTTTTTAAGGTAACTTGGGTGGTATAGTACTAAAATTCTGGTCCTATTCTTTCATCCTACGTGTACGTCATGCTGACACACTTCCGCATTTATTTTATATGTTATGTCAAACTTAGGTGGATCGCTGTCCACACATCCAAAGCGACTATTTTAATCACCCGTATTTCCAAAACCTAAGTTTTGACGGTAACCTGAGTGGTATAATAATATAGTTCTAATCCAATTCTATCACCCAATGTGTACGTCATGTATCCAAAATTCCGTATTTATTTTTATATATCATGTCAAACTTAGACAAATCGTTGTCCGCACATCGCATAGCGACTAATTTAATCACCCATATTTCCAAAACCTAAGTTTTTACGGTAACTTGGGTGGTATAATACAGAAGTTCTGGTCCTATTCTATCACCCTATGTGTACGTCATGTATCCACAATTCCGTATTTATTTTTATATTTCATGTCAAACTTAGACAAATCGTTGTCCGCACATCGCAAAGCGACTACTTTAATCAGCCATATTTCCAAAACCTAAGTTTTTACGGTAATTTGGGTGGTATAATACAGACGTTCTGGTCCTATTCTATCACCCTACGTTTACGTAATGTTGGCACACCTCCGTATTTATTATTATATTTCATGTCATACTTAGACAAATCGTTGTCCGCACATCGCATAGCGACTAATTTAATCACCCATATTTCAAAAACCTAAGTTTTTAAGGTAACTTGGGTGGTATAATACTAAATTTCTGGTCCTATTATATCACCCTATGTGGATGTCATGTATCCACAATTCCGTATTTATTTTTATATTTCATGTCATACTTTGACAAATCGCTGTCCGCACATCTCAATGCGACTATTTTAATCACCCGTATTTCCAAAACCTAAGTTTTTAAGGTAACTTGGGTGGTATAGTACTAAAGTTCTGGACCTATTGTATCATCCTATGTGTACGTCATGTTGGCACACCTCCATATTTTTTTATATTTCGTGTCAAACTTCGACAAATCTCTGTCCGCACATCTCAATGCGACTACTTTAATCAGCCATATTTCCAAAACCTAAGTTTTTACGGTAACTTGGGTGGTATAATACAGAAGTTCTGGTCCTATTCTATCACCCTACGTGTACGTAATGTTGGCACACCTCCGTATTTATTATTATATTTCATGTCATACTTAGACAAATCGTTTTCCGCACATCGCATAGCGACTAATTTAATCACCCATATTTCCAAAACCTAAGTTTTTACGGTAACTTGGGTGGTATAATACAGAAGTTCTGGTCCTATTCTATCACCCTATGTGTACGTCATGTATCCACAATTCCGTATTTATTTTTATATTTCATGTCAAACTTAGACAAATCGCTGTCCGCACATCTCAATACGACTACTTTAATCAGCCATATTTCCAAAACCTAAGTTTTTACGGTAACTTGGGTGGTATAGTACTAAAGTTCTGGACCTATTCTATCATCCTATGTGTACGTCATGTTGGCACACCTCAGTATTTTTTTTATATTTCGTGTCAAACTTCGACAAATCACTGTCCGCACATCTCAATGCGACTACTTTAATCAGCCATATTTCCAAAACCTAAGTTTTTACGGTAGCTTGGGTGGTATAATACAGAAGTTCTGGTCCTATTCTATCACCCTACGTGTACGTAATGTTGGCACACCTCCGTATTTATTATTATATTTCATGTCATACTTAGACAAATCGTTGTCCGCACATCGCATAGCGACTAATTTAATCACCCATATTTCCAAAACCTAAGTTTTTAAGGTAACTTGGGTGGTATAGTACTAAAGTTCTGGTCCTATTCTTTCATCCTACGTGTACGTAATGTTGGCACACCTCCGTATTTATTATATATTTCATGTGAAACTTAGAAAAATCGTTGTCCGCACATCGCATAGCGACTAATTTAATCACCCATATTTCCAAAACCTAAGTTTTTACGGTAACTTGGGTGGTATAGTACTAAAGTTCTGGACCTATTCTATCATCCTATGTGTACGTCATGTTGGCACACCTCCGTATTTTCTTTTTATATTTCGTGTCAATCTTCGACAAATCGTTGTCCGCACATCGCATAGCGACTAATTTAATCACCCATATTTCCACAACCTAAGTTTTTACGGTAACTTGGGTGGTATAATAAGAAGTTCTGGTCCTATTGTATCACCCTATGTGTACGTCATGTATCCACAATTCCGTATTAATTTTTATATTTCATGTCAAACTTAGACAAATCGCTGTCCGCACATCTCAATGCGTCTACTTTAATCAGCCATATTTCCAAAACCTAAGTTTTTACGGTAACTTGGGTGGTATAGTACTAAAGTTCTGGACCTATTCTATCATCCTATGTGTACGTCATGTTGGCACACCTCCGTATTTTTTTTTATATTTCGTGTCAAACTTCGACAAATCTCTGTCCGCACATCTCAATGCGACTACTTTAATCAGCCATATTTCCAAAACCTAAGTTTTTACGGTAACTTGGGTGGTATAATACAGAAGTTCTGGTCCTATTCTATCACCCTACGTGTACGTAATGTTGGCACACCTCCGTATTCATTATTATATTTCATGTCATACTTAGACAAATCGTTGTCCACACATCACATAGCGACTAATTTAATCACCCATATTTCCAAAACCTAGGTTTTTAAGGTAACTTGGGTGGTATAGTACTAAAGTTCTGGACCTATTCTATCATCCTATGTGTACGTCATGTTGGCACACCTCCGTATTTTTTTTATATTTCGTGTCAAACTTCGACAAATCTCTGTCCGCACATCTCAATGCGACTACTTTAATCAGCCATGTTTCCAAAACCTAAGTTTTTACGGTAACTTGGGTGGTATAGTACTAAAGTTCTGGTCCTATTCTTTCATCCTACGTGTACGTCATGCTGACACACTTCCGTATTTATTTTATATTTTATGTCAAACTTAGGTGGATCGCTGTCCACTCATCCAAAGCGACTATTTTAATCACCCGTATTTCCAAAACCTAAGTTTTGACGGTAACCTGAGTGGTATAATAATATAGTTCTAATCCTATTCTATCACCCAATGTGTACGTCATGTATCCAAAATTCCGTATTTATTTTTATATTTCATGTCAAACTTAGACAAATCGTTGTCCGCACATCGCATAGCGACTAATTTAATCACCCATATTTCAAAAACCTAAGTTTTTACGGTAACTTGGGTGGTATAATACAGAAGTTCTGGTCCTATTCTATCACCCTATGTGTACGTCATGTATCCACAATTCCGTATTTATTTTTATATTTCATGTCAAACTTAGACAAATCGTTGTCCGCACATCGCATAGCGACTAATTTAATCACCCATATTTCCAAAACCTAAGTTTTTAAGGTAACTTGGGTGGTATAATACTAAATTTCAGAACCTATTCTTTCATCCTATGTGTACGTCATGTTGGCACACTTCCGTATTTATTTTATTTTTCATGTCATAATTTGACAAATCGCTGTCCGCACATCTCAATGCGACTACTTTAATCAGCCATATTTCCAAAACCTAAGTTTTTACGGTAACTTGGGTGGTATAATACAGAAGTTCTGGTCCTATTCTATCACCCTACGTGTACGTAATGTTGGCACACCTCCGTATTTATTTTTATATTTCATGTCAAACTTAGACAAATCGTTGTCCGCACATCGCATAGCGACTAATTTAATCACCCATATTTCCAAAACCTAAGTTTTTACGGTAACTTGGGTGGTATAATACAGAAGTTCTGGTCCTATTCTATCACCCTATGTGTACGTCATGTATCCACAATTCCGTATTTATTTTTAAATTTCATGTCAAACTTAGACAAATCGTTGTCCGCACATCGCATAGCGACTAATTTAATCACCCATATTTCCAAAACCTAAGTTTTTAAGGTAACTTGGGTGGTATAATACTAAATTTCAGAACCTATTCTTTCATCCTATGTGTACGTCATGTTGGCACACTTCCGTATTTATTTTATTTTTCATGTCATAATTTGACAAATCGCTGTCCGCACATCTCAATGCGACTAATTTAATCACCCATATTTCCAAAACCTAAGTTTTTACGGTAACTTGGGTGGTATAATACAGAAGTTCTGGTCCTATTCTATCACCCTATGTGTACGCCATGTATCCACAATTCCGTATTTATTTTTATATTTCATGTCAAACTTAGACAAATCGTTGTCCGCACATCGCAAAGCGACTAATTTAATCACCCATATTTCCAAAACCTAAGTTTTTAAGGTAACTTGGGTGGTATAATACTAAATTTCAGGACCTATTCTATCATCCTATGTGTACGTCATGTTGGCACACTTCCGTATTTATTTTATTCTTCATGTCATACTTTGACAAATCGCTGTCCGCACATCTCAATGCGACTACTTTAATCAGCCATATTTCCAAAACCTAAGTTTTTACGGTAACTTGGGTGGTATAGTACTAAAGTTCTGGACCTATTTTATCATCCTATGTGTACGTCATGTTGGCACACCTCCGTATTTTTTTATACTTCGTGTCAAACTTCGACAAATCTCTGTCCGCACATCTCAATGCGACTACTTTAATCAGCCATATTTCCAAAACCTAAGTTTTTACCGTAACTTGAGTGGTATAATACAGACGTTCTGGTCCTATTCTATCACCCTACGTTTACGTCATGCTGTAACACTGCCGTATTTATTTTATATTTTATGTCAAACTTAGGTGGATCACTGTCCACACATCCAAAGCGACTATTTTAATCACCCGTATTTCCAAAACCTAAGTTTTTAAGGTAACTTGTGTGGTATAGTACTAAAGTTCTGGACCTATTCTATCATCCTATGTGTACGTCATGTTGGCACACCTCCGTATTTTTTTTATATTTCGTGTCAAACTTCAACAAATCTCTGTCCGCACATCTCAATGCGACTACTTTAATCAGCCATATTTCCAAAACCTAAGTTTTTACGGTAACTTGGGTGGTATAATACAGAAGTTCTGGTCCTATTCTATCACCCTATGTGTACGTCATGTATCCACAATTCCGTATTTATTTTTATATTTCATGTCAAACTTAGACAAATCGCTGTCCACACATCTCAATGCGACTACTTTAATCAGCCATATTTCCAAAACCTAAGTTTTTACGGTAACTTGGGTGGTATAGTACTAAAGTTCTGGACCTATTCTATCATCCTATGTGTACGTCATGTTGGCACACCTCAGTATTTTTTTTATATTTCGTGTCAAACTTCGACAAATCTCTGTCCGCACATCTCAATGCGACTACTTTAATCAGCCATATTTCCAAAACCTAAGTTTTTACGGTAGCTTGGGTGGTATAATACAGACGTTCTGGTCCTATTCTATCACCCTACGTGTACGTAATGTTGGCACACCTCCGTATTTATTATTATATTTCATGTCATACTTAGACAAATCGTTGTCCGCACATCGCATAACGACTAATTTAATCACCCATATTTCCAAAACCTAAGTTTTTAAGGTAACTTGGGTGGTATAGTACTAAAGTTCTGGTCCTATTCTTTCATCCTACGTGTACGTAATGTTTGCACACCTCCGTATTTATTATATATTTCATGTCAAACTTAGACAAATCGTTGTCCGCACATCGCATAGCGACTAATTTAATCACCCATATTTCCAAAACCTAAGTTTTTACGGTAACTTGGGTGGTATAGTACTAAAGTTCTGGACCTATTCTATCATCCTATGTGTACGTCATGTTGGCACACCTCCGTATTTTCTTTTTATATTTCGTGTCAATCTTCGACAAATCGTTGTCCGCACATCGCATAGCGACTAATTTAATCACCCATATTTCCAAAACCTAAGTTTTTACGGTAACTTGGGTGGTATAATAAGAAGTTCTGGTCCTATTGTATCACCCTATGTGTACGTCATGTATCCACAATTCCGTATTAATTTTTATATTTCATGTCAAACTTAGACAAATCGCTGTCCGCACATCTCAATGCGACTACTTTAATCAGCCATATTTCCAAAACCTAAGTTTTTACGGTAACTTGGGTGGTATAGTACTAAAGTTCTGGACCTATTCTATCATCCTATGTGTACGTCATGTTGGCACACCTCCGTATTTTTTTTATATTTCGTGTCAAACTTCGACAAATCTCTGTCCGCACATCTCAATGCGACTACTTTAATCAGCCATATTTCCAAAACCTAAGTTTTTACGGTAGCTTGGGTGGTATAGTACTAAAGTTCTGGTCCTATTCTTTCATCCTACGTGTACGTCATGCTGACACACTGCCGTATTTATTTTATTTTTCATGTCATACTTTGACAAATTGCTGTCCGCACATCTCAATGCGACTACTTTAATCAGCCATATTTCCAAAACCTAAGTTTTTACGGTAACTTGGGTGGTTTAGTACTAAGGTTCTGGACCTATTCTATCATCCTATGTGTACGTCATGTTGGCACACCTCCGTATTTTTTTTATATTTCGTGTCAAACTTCGACAAATCTCTGTCCGCACATCTCAATGCGACTACTTTAATCAGCCATATTTCCAAAACCTAAGTTTTTACGGTAACTTGGGTGGTATAATACAGAAGTTCTGGTCCTATTCTATCACCCTACGTGTACGTAATGTTGGCACACCTGCGTATTTATTATTATATTTCATGTCATACTTAGACAAATCGCTGTCCGCACATCTCAATGCGACTACTTTTAATCACCCATATTTCCAAAACCTAAGTTTTTAAGGTAACTTGGGTGGTATAGTACTAAAGTTCTGGGCCTATTCTTTCATCCTACGTGTACGTCATGCTGACACACTGCCGTATTTATTTTATATTTTATGTCAAACTTAGGTGGATCGCTGTCCACACATCCAAAGCGACTATTTTAATCACCCGTATTTCCAAAACCTAAGTTTTTAAGGTAACTTGGGTGGTATAGTACTAAAGTTCTGGACCTATTCTATCATCCTATGTGTACGTCATGTTGGCACACCTCCGTATTTTTTTTATATTTCGTAACAAACTTCGACAAATCTCTGTCCGCACATCTCAATGCGACTACTTTAATCAGCCATGTTTCCAAAACCTAAGTTTTTACGGTAACTTGGGTGGTATAATACAGAAATTCTGGTCCTATTCTATCACCCTACGTGTACGTAATGTTGGCACACCTCCGTATTTATTATTATATTTCATGTCATACTTAGACAAATCGTTGTCCGCACATCGCATAGCGACTAATTTAATCACCCATATTTCCAAAACCTAAGTTTTTAAGGTAACTTGGGTGGTATAGTACTAAAGTTCTGGTCCTATTCTTTCATCCTACGTGTAGTCATGCTGACACACTTCCGTATTTATTTTATATTTTATGTCAAACTTAGGTGGATCGCTGTCCACACATCCAAAGCGACTATTTTAATCACCCGTATTTCCAGAACCTAAGTTTTGACGGTAACCTGAGTGGTATAATAATATAGTTCTAATCCTATTCTATCACCCAATGTTTACGTCATGTATCCAAAATTCCGTATTAATTTTTATATTTCATGTCAAACTTAGACAAATCGTTGTCCGCACATCGCATAGCGACTAATTTAATCACCCATATTTCCAAAACCTAAGTTTTTACGGTAACTTGGGTGGTATAATACAGAAGTTCTGGTCCTGTTCTATCACCCTATGTGTACGTCATGTATCCACAATTCCGTATTTATTTTTATATTTCATGTCAAACTTAGACAAATCGTTGTCCGCACATCGCATAGCGACTAATTTAATCACCCATATTTCCAAAACCTAAGTTTTTAAGGTAACTTGGGTGGTATAATACTAAATTTCAGAACCTATTCTTTCATCCTATGTGTACGTCATGTTGGCACACTTCCGTATTTATTTTATTTTTCATGTCATAATTTGACAAATCGCTGTCCGCACATCTCAATGCGACTACTTTAATCAGCCATATTTCCAAAACCTAAGTTTTTACGGTAACTTGGGTGGTATAGTACTAAAGTTCTGGACCTATTCTATCATCCTATGTGTACGTCATGTTGGCACACCTCCGTATTTTTTTATATTTCGTGTCAAACTTCGACAAATCTCTGTCCGCACATCTCAATGCGACTACTTTAATCAGCCATATTTCCAAAACCTAAGTTTTTACGGTAACTTGGGTGGTATAATACAGAAGTTCTGGTCCTATTCTATCACCCTACGTGTACGTAATGTTGGCACACCTCCGTATTTATTATTATATTTCATGTCATACTTAGACAAATCGTTGTCCGCACATCGCATAGCGACTAATTTAATCACCCATATTTCCAAAACCTAAGCTTTTACGGTAACTTGGGTGGTATAATACAGACGTTCTGGTCCTATTCTATCACCCTACGTGTACGTAAAGTTGGCACACCTCCGTATTTATTATTATATTTCATGTCATACTTAGACAAATCGTTGTCCGCACATCGCATAGCGACTAATTTAATCACCCATATTTCCAAAACCTAAGTTTTTAAGGTAACTTGGGTGGTATAATACTAAATTTCTGGTCCTATTTTATCACTCTATGTGGATGTCATGTATCCACAATTCCGTATTTATTTTTATATTTCATGTCATACTTTGACAAATCGTTGTCCGCACATCGCATAGCGACTACTTTAATCAGCCATATTTCCAAAACCTAAGTTTTTACGGTAACTTGGGTGGTATAGTACTAAAGTTCTGGACCTATTCTATCATCCTATGTGTACGTCATGTTGGCACACCTCCGTATTTTTTTATATTTCGTGTCAAACTTCGAAAAATCTCTGTCCGCACATCTCAATGCGACTACTTTAATCAGCCATATTTCCAAAACCTAAGTTTTTACGGTAACTTGGGTGGTATAATACAGAAGTTCTGGTCCTATTCTATCACCCTACGTGTACGTAATGTTGGCACACCTCCGTATTTATTATTATATTTCATGTCATACTTAGACAAATCGTTGTCCACACATCACATAGCGACTAATTTAATCACCCATATTTCCAAAACCTAAGTTTTTAAGGTAACTTGGGTGGTATAGTACTAAAGTTCTGGTCCTATTCTTTCATCCTACGTGTACGTCATGCTGACACACTGCCGTATTTATTTTATTTTTCATGTCATACTTTGACAAATCGCTGTCCGCACATCTCAATGCGACTACTTTATTTAGCCATATTTCCAAAACCTAAGTTTTTACGGTAACTTGGGTGGTTTAGTACTAAAGTTCTGGACCTATTCTATCATCCTATGTGTACGTCATGTTGGCACACCTCCGTATTTTTTTTATATTTCGTGTCAAACTTCGACAAATCTCTGTCCGCACATCTCAATGCGACTACTTTAATCAGCCATATTTCCAAAACCTAAGTTTTTACGGTAACTTGGGTGGTATAATACAGAAGTTCTGGTCCTATTCTATCACCCTACGTGTACGTAATGTTGGCACACCTCCGTATTTATTATTATATTTCATGTCATACTTAGACAAATCGCTGTCCGCACATCTCAATGCGACTACTTTTAATCACCCATATTTCCAAAACCTAAGTTTTTAAGGTAACTTGGGTGGTATAGTACTAAAGTTCTGGGCCTATTCTTTCATCCTACGTGTACGTCATGCTGACACACTGCCGTATTTATTTTATATTTTATGTCAAACTTAGGTGGATCGCTGTCCACACATCCAAAGCGACTATTTTAATCACCCGTATTTCCAAAACCTAAGTTTTTAAGGTAACTTGGGTGGTATAGTACTAAAGTTCTGGACCTATTCTATCATCCTATGTGTACGTCATGTTGGCACACCTCCGTATTTTTTTTATATTTCGTGTCAAACTTCGACAAATCTCTGTCCGCACATCTCAATGCGACTACTTTAATCAGCCATGTTTCCAAAACCTAAGTTTTTACGGTAACTTGGGTGGTATAATACAGAAATTCTGGTCCTATTCTATCACCCTACGTGTACGTAATGTTGGCACACCTCCGTATTTATTATTATATTTCATGTCATACTTAGACAAATCGTTGTCCGCACATCGCATAGCGACTAATTTAATCACCCATATTTCCAAAACCTAAGTTTTTAAGGTAACTTGGGTGGTATAGTACTAAAGTTCTGGTCCTATTCTTTCATCCTACGTGTACGTCATGCTGACACACTTCCGTATTTATTTTATATTTTATGTCAAACTTAGGTGGATCGCTGTCCACACATCCAAAGCGACTATTTTAATCACCCGTATTTCCAAAACCTAAGTTTTGACGGTAACCTGAGTGGTATAATAATATAGTTCTAATCCTATTCTATCACCCAATGTGTACGTCATGTATCCAAAATTCCGTATTTATTTTTATATTTCATGTCAAACTTAGACAAGTCGTTGTCCGCACATCGCATAGCGACTAATTTAATCACCCATATTTCCAAAATCTAAGTTTTTACGGTAACTTGGGTGGTATAATACAGAAGTTCTGGTCCTATTCTATCACCCTATGTGTACGTCATGTATCCACAATTCCGTATTTATTTTTATATTTCATATCAAACTTAGACAAATCGTTGTCCGCACATCGCATAGCGACTAATTTAATCACCCATATTTCCAAAACCTAAGTTTTTAAGGTAACTTGGGTGGTATAATACTAAATTTCAGAACCTATTCTATCATCCTATGTGTACGTCATGTTGGCACACCTCCGTATTTTTTTATATTTCGTGTCAAACTTCGACAAATCTCTATCCGCACATCTCAATGCGACTACTTTAATCAGCCATATTTCCAAAACCTAAGTTTTTACGGTAACTTGGGTGGTATAATACAGAAGTTCTGGTCCGATTCGTTTACCCTACGTGTACGTAATGTTGGCACACCTCCGTATTTATTATTATATTTCATGTCATACTTAGACAAATCGTTGTCCGCACATCGCATAGCGACTAATTTAATCACCCATATTTCCAAAACCTAAGTTTTTACGGTAACTTGGGTGGTATAATACAGACGTTCTGGTCCTATTCTATCACCCTACGTGTACGTAATGTTGGCACACCTCCGTATTTATTAATATATTTCATGTCATACTTAGACAAATCGTTGTCCGCACATCGCATAGCGACTAATTTAATCACCCATATTTCCAAAACCTAAGTTTTTAAGGTAACTTGGGTGGTATAGTACCAAAGTTCTGGTCCTATTCTTTCATCCTACGTGTACGTCATGCTGACACACTTCCGTATTTATTTTATATTTTATGTCAAACTTAGGTGGATCGCTGTCCACACATCCAAAGCGACTGTTTTAATCACCCGGATTTCCAAAACCTAAGTTTTGACGGTAACCTGAGTGGTATAATAATATAGTTCTAATCCTATTCTATCACCCAATGTGTACGTCATGTATCCAAAATTCCGTATTTATTTTAATATTTCATGTCAAACTTAGACAAATCGTTGTCCGCACATCGCATAGCGACTAATTTAATCACCCATATTTCCAAAACCTAAGTTTTTACGGTATCTTGGGTGGTATAATACAGAAGTTCTGGTCCTATTCTATCACCCTATGTGTACGTCATGTATCCACAATTCCGTATTTATTTTTATATTTCATGTCATACTTTGACAAATCGTTGTCCGCACATCGCATAGCGACTACTTTAATCAGCCATATTTCCAAAACCTAAGTTTTTACGGTAACTTGGGTGGTATAGTACTAAAGTTCTGGACCTATTCTATCATCCTATGTGTACGTCATGTTGGCACACCTCCGTATTTTTTTATATTTCGTGTCAAACTTCGAAAAATCTCTGTCCGCACATCTCAATGCGACTACTTTAATCAGCCATATTTCCAAAACCTAAGTTTTTACGGTAACTTGGGTGGTATAATACAGAAGTTCTGGTCCTATTCTATCACCCTACGTGTACGTAATGTTGGCACACCTCCGTATTTATTATTATATTTCATGTCATACTTAGACAAATCGTTGTCCACACATCACATAGCGACTAATTTAATCACCCATATTTCCAAAACCTAAGTTTTTAAGGTAACTTGGGTGGTATAGTACTAAAGTTCTGGTCCTATTCTTTCATCCTACGTGTACGTCATGCTGACACACTGCCGTATTTATTTTATTTTTCATGTCATACTTTGACAAATCACTGTCCGCACATCTCAATGCGACTACTTTAATCAGCCATATTTCCAAAACCTAAGTTTTTACGGTAACTTGGGTGGTTTAGTACTAAAGTTCTGGACCTATTCTATCATCCTATGTGTACGTCATGTTGGCACACCTCCGTATTTTTTTTATATTTCGTGTCAAACTTCGACAAATCTCTGTCCGCACATCTCAATGCGACTACTTTAATCAGCCATATTTCCAAAACCTAAGTTTTTACGGTAACTTGGGTGGTATAATACAGAAGTTCTGGTCCTATTCTATCACCCTACGTGTACGTAATGTTGGCACACCTCCGTATTTATTATTATATTTCATGTCATACTTAGACAAATCGCTGTCCGCACATCTCAATGCGACTACTTTTAATCACCCATATTTCCAAAACCTAAGTTTTTAAGGTAACTTGGGTGGTATAGTACTAAAGTTCTGGGCCTATTCTTTCATCCTACGTGTACGTCATGCTGACACACTGCCGTATTTATTTTATATTTTATGTCAAACTTAGGTGGATCGCTGTCCACACATCCAAAGCGACTATTTTAATCACCCGTATTTCCAAAACCTAAGTTTTTAAGGTAACTTGGGTGGTATAGTACTAAAGTTCTGGACCTATTCTATCATCCTATGTGTACGTCATGTTGGCACACCTCCGTATTTTTTTTATATTTCGTGTCAAACTTCGACAAATCTCTGTCCGCACATCTCAATGCGACTACTTTAATCAGCCATGTTTCCAAAACCTAAGTTTTTACGGTAACTTGGGTGGTATAATACAGAAATTCTGGTCCTATTCTATCACCCTACGTGTACGTAATGTTGGCACACCTCCGTATTTATTATTATATTTCATGTCATACTTAGACAAATCGTTGTCCGCACATCGCATAGCGACTAATTTAATCACCCATATTTCCAAAACCTAAGTTTTTAAGGTAACTTGGGTGGTATAGTACTAAAGTTCTGGTCCTATTCTTTCATCCTACGTGTACGTCATGCTGACACACTTCCGTATTTATTTTATATTTTATGTCAAACTTAGGTGGATCGCTGTCCACACATCCAAAGCGACTATTTTAATCACCCGTATTTCCAAAACCTAAGTTTTGACGGTAACCTGAGTGGTATAATAATATAGTTCTAATCCTATTCTATCACCCAATGTGTACGTCATGTATCCAAAATTCCGTATTTATTTTTATATTTCATGTCAAACTTAGACAAATCGTTGTCCGCACATCGCATAGCGACTAATTTAATCACCCATATTTCCAAAACCTAAGTTTTTACGGTAACTTGGGTGGTATAATACAGAAGTTCTGGTCCTATTCTATCACCCTATGTGTACGTCATGTATCCACAATTCCGTATTTATTTTTATATTTCATGTCAAACTTAGACAAATCGTTGTCCGCACATCGCATAGCGACTAATTTAATTACCCATATTTCCAAAACCTAAGTTTTTACGGTAACTTGGGTGGTATAATACTAAATTTCTGGTCCTATTTTATCACTCTATGTGGATGTCATGTATCCACAATTCCGTATTTATTTTTATATTTCATGCCATACTTTGACAAATCGTTGTCCGCACATCGCATAGCGACTAATTTAATCACCCATATTTCCAAAACCTAAGTTTTTAAGGTAACCTGAGTGGTATAATAATATAGTTCTAATCCTATTCTATCACCCAATGTGTACGTCATGTATCCAAAATTCCGTATTTATTTTAATATTTCATGTCAAACTTAGACAAATCGTTGTCCGCACATCTCAATGCGACTACTTTAATCAGCCATATTTCCAAAACCTAAGTTTTTACGGTAACTTGGGTGGTATAATACAGAAATTCTGGTCCTATTCTATCACCCTACGTGTACGTAATGTTGGCACACCTCCGTATTTTTTTATATTTCGTGTCAAACTTCGACAAATCTCTGTCCGCACATCTCAATGCGACTACTTTAATCAGCCATATTTCCAAAACCTAAGTTTTTACGGTAACTTGGGTGGTATAATACAGAAGTTCTGGTCCTATTCTATCACCCTACGTGTACGTAATGTTGGCACACCTCCGTATTTATTATTATATTTCATGTCATACTTAGACAAATCGTTGTCCGCACATCGCATAGCGACTAATTTAATCACCCATATTTCCAAAACCTAAGTTTTTACGGTAACTTGGGTGGTATAATACAGACGTTCTGGTCCTATTCTATCACCCTACGTGTACGTAATGTTGGCACACCTCCGTATTTATTATTATATTTCATGTCATACTTAGACAAATCGTTGTCCGCACATCGCATAGCGACTAATTTAATCACCCATATTTCCAAAACCTAAGTTTTTAAGGTAACTTGGGTGGTATAGTACCAAAGTTCTGGTCCTATTCTTTCATCCTACGTGTACGTCATGCTGACACACTTCCGTATTTATTTTATATTTTATGTCAAACTTAGGTGGATCGCTGTCCACACATCCAAAGCGACTGTTTTAATCACCCGGATTTCCAAAACCTAAGTTTTGACGGTAACCTGAGTGGTATAATAATATAGTTCTAATCCTATTCTATCACCCAATGTGTACGTCATGTATCCAAAATTCCGTATTTATTTTAATATTTCATGTCAAACTTAGACAAATCGTTGTCCGCACATCGCATAGCGACTAATTTAATCACCCATATTTCCAAAACCTAAGTTTTTACGGTATCTTGGGTGGTATAATACAGAAGTTCTGGTCCTATTCTATCACCCTATGTGTACGTCATGTATCCACAATTCCGTATTTATTTTTATATTTCATGTCAAACTTAGACAAATCGCTGTCCGCACATCTCAATGCGACTACTTTAATCAGCCATATTTCCAAAACCTAAGTTTTTACGGTAACTTGGGTGGTATAGTACTAAAGTTCTGGACCTATTCTATCATCCTATGTGTACGTCATGTTGGCACACCTCCGTATTTTTTTTATATTTTGTGTCAAACTTCGACAAATCGCTGTCCGCACATCTCAATGCGACTACTTTAATCAGCCATATTTCCAAAACCTAAGTTTTTACGGTAACTTGGGTGGTATAATACAGAGGTTCTGGTCCTATTCTATCACCCTACGTGTACGTAATGTTGGCACACCTCCGTATTTATTATTATATTTCATGTCATACTTAGACGAATCGTTGTCCGCACATCGCATAGCGACTAATTTAATCACCCATATTTCCAAAACCTAAGTTTTTACGGTAACTTGGGTGGTATAATACAGACGTTCTGGTCCTATTCTATCACCCTACGTGTACGTAATGTTGGCACACCTCCGTATTAATTATTATATTTCATGTCATACTTAGACAAATCGTTGTCCGCACATCGCATAACGACTAATTTAATCACCCATATTTCCAAAACCTAAGTTTTTAAGGTAACTTGGGTGGTATAATACTAAATTTCTGGTCCTATTTTATCACTCTATGTGGATGTCATGTATCCACAATTCCGTATTTATTTTTATATTTCATGTCAAACTTAGACAAATCGTTATCCGCACATCGCATAGCGACTAATTTAATCACCCATATTTCCAAAACCTAAGTTTTTACGGTAACTTGGGTGGTATAATACAGACGTTCTGGTCCTATTCTATCACCCTACGTGTACGTAATGTTGGCACACCTCCGTATTAATTATTATATTTCATGTCATACTTAGACAAATCGTTGTCCGCACATCGCATAGCGACTAATTTAATCACCCATATTTCCAAAACCTAAGTTTTTAAGGTAACTTGGGTGGTATAGTACTAAAGTTCTGGTCCTATTCTTTCATCCTACGTGTACGTAATGTTGGCACACCTCCGTATTTATTTTTATATTTCATGTCAAACTTAGTCAAATCGTTGTCCGCACATCGCATAGCGACTAATTTAATCACCCATATTTCCAAAACCTAAGTTTTTACGGTAACTTGGGTGGTATAGTACTAAAGTTCTGGACCTATTCTATCATCCTATGTGTACGTCATGTTGGCACACCTCCGTATTTTTTTATATTTCGTGTCAAACTTCGACAAATCGTTGTCCGCACATCGCATAGCGACTAATTTAATCACCCATATTTCCAAAACCTAAGTTTTTTCGGTAACTTGGGTGGTATAATAAGAAGTTCTGGTCCTATTGTATCACCCTATGTGTACGTCATGTATCCACAATTCCGTATTTATTTTTATATTTCATGTCAAACTTAGACAAATCGCTGTCCGCACATCTCAATGCGACTACTTTAATCAGCCATATTTCCAAAACCTAAGTTTTTAAGGTAACTTGGGTGGTATAGTACTAAAGTTCTGGAACTATTCTATCATCCTATGTGTACGTCATGTTGGCACACCTCCGTATTTTTTTTATATTTCGTGTCAAACTTCGACAAATCTCTGTCCGCACATCTCAATGCGACTACTTTAATCAGCCATATTTCCAAAACCTAAGTTTTTACGGTAACTTGGGTGGTATAATACAGAAGTTCTGGTTCTATTCTATCACCCTACGTGTACGTAATGTTGGCACACCTCCGTATTTATTATTATATTTCATGTCATACTTAGACAATCGTTGTCCGCACATCGCATAGCGACTAATTTAATCACCCATATTTCCAAAACCTAAGTTTTTAAGGTAACTTGGGTGGTATAGTACTAAAGTTCTGGACCTATTCTATCATCCTATGTGTACGTCATGTTGGCACACCTCCGTATTTTTTTTATATTTCGTGTCAAACTTCGACAAATCTCTGTCCGCACATCTCAATGCGACTACTTTAATCAGCCATATTTCCAAAACCTAAGTTTTTACGGTAACTTGGGTGGTATAATACAGAAGTTCTGGTCCTATTCTATCACCCTACGTGTACGTAATGTTGGCACACCTCCGTATTTATTATTATATTTCATGTCATTCTTAGACAAATCGCTGTCCGCACATCTCAATGCGACTACTTTAATCACCCATATTTCCAAAACCTAAGTTTTTAAGGTAACTTGGGTGGTATAGTACTAAAGTTCTGGTCCTATTCTTTCATCCTACGTGTACGTCATGGTGACACACTGCCGTATTTATTTTATATTTTATGTCAAACTTAGGTGGATCGCTGTCCACACATCCAAAGCGACTATTTAATCACCCGTATTTCCAAAACCTAAGTTTTTAAGGTAACTTGGGTGGTATAGTACTAAAGTTCTGGACCTGTTCTATCATCCTATGTGTACGTCATGTTGGCACACCTCCGTATTTTTTTTATATTTCGTGTCAAACTTCGACAAATCTCTGTCCGCACATCTCAATGCGACTACTTTAATCAGCCATATTTCTAAAACCTAAAACGGTAACTTGGGTGGTATAATACAGATGTTCTGGTCCTATTCTATCACCCTACGTGTACGTAATGTTGGCACACCTCCGTATTTATTATTATATTTCATGTCATACTTAGACAAATCGTTGTCCGCACATCGCATAGCGACTAATTTAATCACCCATATTTCCAAAACCTAAGTTTTTACGGTAACATGGGTGGTATAATACAGAAGTTCTGGTCCTATTCTATCACCCTATGTGTACGTCATGTATCCACAATTCCGTATTTATTTTTATATTTCATGTCAAACTTAGACAAATCGTTGTCCGCACATCGCATAGCGACTAATTTAATCACCCATATTTCCAAAACCTAAGTTTTTAAGGTAACTTGGGTGGTATAATACTAAATTTCAGAACCTATTCTTTCATCCTATGTGTACGTCATGTTGGCACACTTCCGTATTTATTTTATTTTTCATGTCATAATTTGACAAATCGCTGTCCGCACATCTCAATGCGACTACTTTAATCAGCCATATTTCCAAAACCTAAGTTTTTACGGTAACTTGGGTGGTATAGCACTAAAGTTCTGGACCTATTCTATCATCCTATGTGTACGTCATGTTGGCACACCTCCGTATTTTTTTTTATATTTTGTGTCAAACTTCGACAAATCGCTGTCCGCACATCTCAATGCGACTACTTTAATCAGCCATATTTCCAAAACCTAAGTTTTTACGGTAACTTGGGTGGTATAATACAGAGGTTCTGGTCCTATTCTATCACCCTACGTGTACGTAATGTTGGCACACCTCCGTATTTATTATTATATTTCATGTCATACTTAGACAAATCGTTGTCCGCACATCGCATAGCGACTAATTTAATCACCCATATTTCCAAAACCTAAGTTTTTACGGTAACTTGGGTGGTATAATACAGACGTTCTGGTCCTATTCTATCACCCTACGTGTACGTAATGTTGGCACACCTCCGTATTTATTATTATATTTCATGTCATACTTAGACAAATCGTTGTCCGCACATCGCATAACGACTAATTTAATCACCCATATTTCCAAAACCTAAGTTTTTAAGGTAACTTGGGTGGTATAATACTAAATTTCTGGTCCTATTTTATCACTCTATGTGGATGTCATGTATCCACAATTCCGTATTTATTTTTATATTTCATGTCATACTTTGACAAATCGTTGTCCGCACATCGCATAGCGACTAATTTAATCACCCATATTTCCAAAACCTAAGTTTTTAAGGTAACTTTGGTGGTATAGTACTAAAGTTCTGGTCCTATTCTTTCATCCTACGTGTACGTCATGCTGACACACCTCCGTATTTATTTTATATTTTATGTCAAACTTAGGTGGATCGCTGTCCACACATCCAAAGCGACTATTTTAATCACCCGGATTTCCAAAACCTAAGTTTTGACGGTAACCTGAGTGGTATAATAATATAGTTCTAATCCTATTCTATCACCCAATGTGTACGTCATGTATCCAAAATTCCGTATTTATTTTAATATTTCATGTCAAACTTAGACAAATCGTTGTCCGCACATCTCAATGCGACTACTTTAATCGGCCATATTTCCAAAACCTAAGTTATTACGGTAACTTGGGTGGTATAATACAGAAGTTCTGGTCCTATTCTATCACCCTACGTGTACGTAATGTTGGCACACCTCCGTATTTTTTTATATTTCGTGTCAAACTTCGACAAATCTCTGTCCGCACATCTCAATGCGAGTACTTTAATCAGCCATATTTCCAAAACCTAAGTTTTTACGGTAACTTGGGTGGTATAATACAGAAGTTCTGGTCCTATTCTATCACCCTACGTGTACGTAATGTTGGCACACCTCCGTATTTATTATTATATTTCATGTCATACTTAGACAAATCGTTGTCCGCACATCGCATAGCGACTAATTTAATCACCCATATCTCCAAAACCTAAGTTTTTACGGTAACTTGGGTGGTATAATACAGACGTTCTGGTCCTATTCTATCACCCTACGTGTACGTAATGTTGGCACACCTCCGTATTTATTATTATATTTCATGTCATACTTAGACAAATCGTTGTCCGCACATCGCATAGCGACTAATTTAATCACCCATATTTCCAAAACCTAAGTTTTTAAGGTAACTTGGGTGGTATAGTACCAAAGTTCTGGTCCTATTCTTTCATCCTACGTGTACGTCATGCTGACACACTTCCGTATTTATTTTATATTTTATGTCAAACTTAGGTGGATCGCTGTCCACACATCCAAAGCGACTGTTTTAATCACCCGGATTTCCAAAACCTAAGTTTTGACGGTAACCTGAGTGGTATAATAATATAGTTCTAATCCTATTCTATCACCCAATGTGTACGTCATGTATCCAAAATTCCGTATTTATTTTAATATTTCATGTCAAACTTAGACAAATCGTTGTCCGCACATCGCATAGCGACTAATTTAATCACCCATATTTCCAAAAACTAAGTTTTTACGGTATCTTGGGTGGTATAATACAGAAGTTCTGGTCCTATTCTATCACCCTATGTGTACGTCATGTATCCACAATTCCGTATTTATTTTTATATTTCGTGTCAAACTTCGACAAATCTCTGTCCGCACATCTCAATGCGACTACTTTAATCAGCCATATTTCCAAAACCTAAGTTTTTACGGTAACTTGGGTGGTATAATACAGAAGTTCTGGTCCTATTCTATCACCCTACGTGTACGTAATGTTGGCACACCTCCGTATTTATTATTATATTTCATGTCATACTTAGACAAATCGTTGTCCGCACATCGCATAGCGACTAATTTAATCACCCATATTTCCAAAACCTAAGTTTTGACGGTAACCTGAGTGGTATAATAATATAGTTCTAATCCTATTCTATCACCCAATGTGTACGTCATGTATCCAAAATTCCGTATTTATTTTAATATTTCATGTCAAACTTAGACAAATCGCTGTCCGCACATCTCAATGCGACTACTTTAATCGGCCATATTTCCAAAACCTAAGTTTTTACGGTAACTTGGGTGGTATAATACAGAAGTTCTGGTCCTATTCTATCACCCTACGTGTACGTAATGTTGGCACACCTCCGTATTTTTTTATATTTCGTGTCAAACTTCGACAAATCTCTGTCCGCACATCTCAATGCGACTACTTTAATCAGCCATATTTCCAAAACCTAAGTTTTTACGGTAACTTGGGTGGTATAATACAGAAGTTCTGGTCCTATTCTATCACCCTACGTGTACGTAATGTTGGCACACCTCCGTATTTATTATTATATTTCATGTCATACTTAGACAAATCGTTGTCCGCACATCGCATAGCGACTAATTTAATCACCCATATTTCCAAAACCTAAGTTTTTACGGTATCTTGGGTGGTATAATACAGAAGTTCTGGTCCTATTCTATCACCCTATGTGTACGTCATGTATCCACAATTCCTTATTTATTTTTATATTTCATGTCAAACTTAGACAAATCGCTGTCCGCACATCTCAATGCGACTAATTTAATCAGCCATATTTCCAAAACCTAAGTTTTTACGGTAACTTGGGTGGTATAGTACTAAAGTTCTGGACCTATTCTATCATCCTATGTGTACGTCATGTTGGCACACCTCCGTATTTTTTTTATATTTTGTGTCAAACTTCGACAAATCGCTGTCCGCACATCTCAATGCGACTACTTTAATCAGCCATATTTCCAAAACCTAAGTTTTTACGGTAACTTGGGTGGTATAATACAGAGGTTCTGGTCCTATTCTATCACCCTACGTGTACGTAATGTTGGCACACCTCCGTATTTATTATTATATTTCATGTCATACTTAGACAAATCGTTGTCCGCACATCGCATAACGACTAATTTAATCACCCATATTTCCAAAACCTAAGTTTTTAAGGTAACTTGGTTGGTATAATACTAAATTTCTGGTCCTATTTTATCACTCTATGTGGATGTCATGTATCCACAATTCCGTATTTATTTTTATATTTCATGTCATACTTTGACAAATCGTTGTCCGCACATCGCATAGCGACTAATTTAATCACCCATATTTCCAAAACCTAAGTTTTTAAGGTAACTTTTGTGGTATAGTACTAAAGTTCTGGTCCTATTCTTTCATCCTACGTGTACGTCATGCTGACACACCTCCGTATTTATTTTATATTTTATGTCAAACTTAGGTGGATCGCTGTCCACACATCCAAAGCGACTATTTTAATCACCCGGATTTCCAAAACCTAAGTTTTGACGGTAACCTGAGTGGTATAATAATATAGTTCTAATCCTATTCTATCACCCAATGTGTACGTCATGTATCCAAAATTCCGTATTTATTTTAATATTTCATGTCAAACTTAGACAAATCGTTGTCCGCACATCTCAATGCGACTACTTTAATCGGCCATATTTCCAAAACCTAAGTTTTTACGGTAACTTGGGTGGTATAATACAGAAGTTCTGGTCCTATTCTATCACCCTACGTGTACGTAATGTTGGCACACCTCCGTATTTTTTTATATTTCGTGTCAAACTTCGACAAATCTCTGTCCGCACATCTCAATGCGACTACTTTAATCAGCCATATTTCCAAAACCTAAGTTTTTACGGTAACTTGGGTGGTATAATACAGAAGTTCTGGTCCTATTCTATCACCCTACGTGTACGTAATGTTGGCACACCTCCGTATTTATTATTATATTTCATGTCATACTTAGACAAATCGTTGTCCGCACATCGCATAGCGACTAATTTAATCACCCATATCTCCAAAACCTAAGTTTTTACGGTAACTTGGGTGGTATAATACAGACGTTCTGGTCCTATTCTATCACCCTACGTGTACGTAATGTTGGCACACCTCCGTATTTATTATTATATTTCATGTCATACTTAGACAAATCGTTGTCCGCACATCGCATAGCGACTAATTTAATCACCCATATTTCCAAAACCTAAGTTTTTAAGGTAACTTGGGTGGTATAGTACCAAAGTTCTGGTCCTAATCTTTCATCCTACGTGTACGTCATGCTGACACACTTCCGTATTTATTTTATATTTTAGGTCAAACTTAGGTGGATCGCTGTCCACACATCCAAAGCGACTGTTTTAATCACCCGGATTTCCAAAACCTAAGTTTTGACGGTAACCTGAGTGGTATAATAATATAGTTCTAATCCTATTCTATCACCCAATGTGTACGTCATGTATCCAAAATTCCGTATTTATTTTAATATTTCATGTCAAACTTAGACAAATCGCTGTCCGCACATCTCAATGCGACTACTTTAATCGGCCATATTTCCAAAACCTAAGTTTTTACGGTAACTTGGGTGGTATAATACAGAAGTTCTGGTCCTATTCTATCACCCTACGTGTACGTAATGTTGGCACACCTCCGTATTTTTTTATATTTCGTGTCAAACGTCGACAAATCTCTGTCCGCACATCTCAATGCGACTACTTTAATCAGCCATATTTCCAAAACCTAAGTTTTTACGGTAACTTGGGTGGTATAATACAGAAGTTCTGGTCCTATTCTATCACCCTACGTGTACGTAATGTTGGCACACCTCCGTATTTATTATTATATTTCATGTCATACTTAGACAAATCGTTGTCCGCACATCGCATAGCGACTAATTTAATCACCCATATTTCCAAAACCTAAGTTTTTACGGTATCTTGGGTGGTATAATACAGAAGTTCTGGTCCTATTCTATCACCCTATGTGTACGTCATGTATCCACAATTCCTTATTTATTTTTATATTTCATGTCAAACTTAGACAAATCGCTGTCCGCACATCTCAATGCGACTACTTTAATCAGCCATATTTCCAAAACCTAAGTTTTTACGGTAACTTGGGTGGTATAGTACTAAAGTTCTGGACCTATTCTATCATCCTATGTGTACGTCATGTTGGCACACCTCCGTATTTTTTTTATATTTTGTGTCAAACTTCGACAAATCGCTGTCCGCACATCTCAATGCGACTACTTTAATCAGCCATATTTCCAAAACCTAAGTTTTTACGGTAACTTGGGTGGTATAATACAGAGGTTCTGGTCCTATTCTATCACCCTACGTGTACGTAATGTTGGCACACCTCCGTATTTATTATTATATTTCATGTCATACTTAGACAAATCGTTGTCCGCACATCGCATAGCGACTAATTTAATCACCCATATTTCCAAAACCTAAGTTTTTAAGGTAACTTGGGTGGTATAGTACTAAAGTTCTGGTCCTATTCTTTCATCCTACGTGTACGTAATGTTGACACACCTCCGTATTTATTTTTATATTTCATGTCAAACTTAGACAAATCGTTGTCCGCACATCGCATAGCGACTAATTTAATCACCCATATTTCCAAAACCTAAGTTTTTACGGTAACTTGGGTGGTATAGTACTAAAGTTCTGGACCTATTCTATCATCCTATGTGTACGTCATGTTGGCACACCTCCGTATTTTTTTATATTTCGTGTCAAACTTCGACAAATCGTTGTCCGCACATCGCATAGCGACTAATTTAATCACCCATATTTCCAAAACCTAAGTTTTTTCGGTAACTTGGGTGGTATAATAAGAAGTTCTGGTCCTATTGTATCACCCTATGTGGATGTCATGTATCCACAATTCCGTATTTATTTTTATATTTCATGTCATACTTTGACAAATCGTTGTCCGCACATCGCATAGCGACTAATTTAATCACCCATATTTCCAAAACCTAAGTTTTTAAGGTAACTTTGGTGGTATAGTACTAAAGTTCTGGTCCTATTCTTTCATCCTACGTGTACGTCATGCTGACACACCTCCGTATTTATTTTATATTTTATGTCAAACTTAGGTGGATCGCTGTCCACACATCCAAAGCGACTATTTTAATCACCCGGATTTCCAAAACCTAAGTTTTGACGGTAACCTGAGTGGTATAATAATATAGTTCTAATCCTATTCTATCACCCAATGTGTACGTCATGTATCCAAAATTCCGTATTTATTTTAATATTTCATGTCAAACTTAGACAAATCGTTGTCCGCACATCTCAATGCGACTACTTTAATCGGCCATATTTCCAAAACCTAAGTTTTTACGGTAACTTGGGTGGTATAATACAGAAGTTCTGGTCCTATTCTATCACCCTACGTGTACGTAATGTTGGCACACCTCCGTATTTTTTTATATTTCGTGTCAAACTTCGACAAATCTCTGTCCGCACATCTCAATGCGACTACTTTAATCAGCCATATTTCCAAAACCTAAGTTTTTACGGTAACTTGGGTGGTATAATACAGAAGTTCTGGTCCTATTCTATCACCCTACGTGTACGTAATGTTGGCACACCTCCGTATTTATTATTATATTTCATGTCATACTTAGACAAATCGTTGTCCGCACATCGCATAGCGACTAATTTAATCACCCATATCTCCAAAGACCTAAGTTTTTACGGGGTAACTTGGGTGGTATAATACAGACGTTCTGGTCCTATTCTATGACCCTACGTGTACGTAATGTTGGCACACCTCCGTATTTATTATTATATTTCATGTCATACTTAGACAAATCGTTGTCCGCACATCGCATAGCGACTACTTTTAATCACCCATATTTCCAAAACCTAAGTTTTTAAGGTAACTTGGGTGGTATAGTACCAAAGTTCTGGTCCTATTCTTTCATCCTACGTGTACGTCATGCTGACACACTTCCGTATTTATTTTATATTTTATGTCAAACTTAGGTGGATCGCTGTCCACACATCCAAAGCGACTGTTTTAATCACCCGGATTTCCAAAACCTAAGTTTTGACGGTAACCTGAGTGGTATAATAATATAGTTCTAATCCTATTCTATCACCCAATGTGTACGTCATGTATCCAAAATTCCGTATTTATTTTAATATTTCATGTCAAACTTAGACAAATCGCTGTCCGCACATCTCAATGCGACTACTTTAATCGGCCATATTTCCAAAACCTAAGTTTTTACGGTAACTTGGGTGGTATAATACAGAAGTTCTGGTCCTATTCTATCACCCTACGTGTACGTAATGTTGGCACACCTCCGTATTTTTTTATATTTCGTGTCAAACTTCGACAAATCTCTGTCCGCACATCTCAATGCGACTACTTTAATCAGCCATATTTCCAAAACCTAAGTTTTTACGGTAACTTGGGTGGTATAATACAGAAGTTATGGTCCTATTCTATCACCCTACGTGTACGTAATGTTGGCACACCTCCGTATTTATTATTATATTTCATGTCATACTTAGACAAATCGTTGTACGCACATCGCATAGCGACTATTTTAATCACCCGTATTTCCAAAACCTAAGTTTTTAAGGTAACTTGGGTGGTATAGTACTAAAGTTCTGGACCTATTCTATCATCCTATGTGTACGTCATGTTGGCACACCTCCGTATTTTTTTTATATTTCGTGTCAAACTTCGACAAATCTCTGTCCGCACATCTCAATGCGACTACTTTAATCAGCCATATTTCTAAAACCTAAAACGGTAACTTGGGTGGTATAATACAGATGTTCTGGTCCTATTCTATCACCCTACGTATACGTAATGTTGGCACACCTCCGTATTTATTATTATATTTCATGTTATACTTAGACAAATCGTTGTCCGCACATCGCATAGCGACTAATTTAATCACCCATATTTCCAAAACCTAAGTTTTTACGGTAACATGGGTGGTATAATACAGAAGTTCTGGTCCTTTTCTATCACCCTATGTGTACGTCATGTATCCACAATTCCGTATTTATTTTTATATTTCATGTCAAACTTAGACAAATCGTTGTCCGCACATCGCATAGCGACTAATTTAATCACCCATATTTCCAAAACCTAAGTTTTTAAGGTAACTTGGGTGGTATAATACTAAATTTCAGAACCTATTCTTTCATCCTATGTGTACGTCATGTTGGCACACTTCCGTATTTATTTTATTTTTCATGTCATAATTTGACAAATCGCTGTCCGCAATTCTCAATGCGACTACTTTAATCAGCCATATTTCCAAAACCTAAGTTTTTACGGTAACTTAAGTGGTATAGTACTAAAGTTCTGGACCTATTCTATCATCCTATGTGTACGTCATGTTGGCACACCTCCGTATTTTTTTATATTTCGTGTCAAACTTCGACAAATCTCTGTCCGCACATCTCAATGCGACTACTTTAATCAGCCATATTTCCAAAACCTAAGTTTTTACGGTAACTTGGGTGGTATAATACAGAAGTTCTGGTCCTATTCTATCACCCTACGTGTACGTAATGTTGGCACACCTCCGTATTTATTATTATATTTCGTGTCAAACTTCTACAAATCTCTGTCCGCACATCGCATAGCGACTAATTTAATCACCCATATTTCCAAAACCTAAGTTTTTACGGTAACTTGGGTGGTATAATACAGACGTTCTGGTCCTATTCTATCACCCTACGTGTACGTAATGTTGGCACACCTCCGTATTTATTATTATATTTCATGTCATACTTAGACAAATCGTTGTCCGCACATCGCATAACGACTAATTTAATCACCCATATTTCCAAAACCTAAGTTTTTAAGGTAACTTGGGTGGTATAATACTAAATTTCTGGTCCTATTTTATCACTCTATGTGGATGTCATGTATCCACAATTCCGTATTTATTTTTATATTTCATGTCATACTTAGACAAATCGTTGTCCGCACATCGCATAGCGACTAATTTAATCACCCATATTTCCAAAACCTAAGTTTTTAAGGTAACTTGGGTGGTATAGTACTAAAGTTCTGGTCCTATTCTTTCATCCTACGTGTACGTCATGCTGACACACCTCCGTATTTATTTTATATTTTATGTCAAACTTAGGTGGATCGCTGTCCACACATCCAAAGCGACTATTTTAATCACCCGGATTTCCAAAACCTAAGTTTTGACGGTAACCTGAGTGGTATAATAATATAGTTCTAATCCTATTCTATCACCCAATGTGTACGTCATGTATCCAAAATTCCGTATTTATTTTAATATTTCATGTCAAACTTAGACAAATCGTTGTCCGCACATCTCAATGCGACTACTTTAATCAGCCATATTTCCAAAACCTAAGTTTTTACGGTAACTTGGGTGGTATAATACAGAAGTTCTGGTCCTATTCTATCACCCTACGTGTACGTAATGTTGGCACACCTCCGTATTTATTATTATATTTCATGTCATACTTAGACAAATCGTTGTCCGCACATCGCATAGCGACTAATTTAATCACCCATATCTCCAAAACCTAAGTTTTTACGGTAACTTGGGTGGTATAATACAGACGTTCTGGTCCTATTCTATCACCCTACGTGTACGTAATGTTGGCACACCTCCGTATTTATTATTATATTTCATGTCATACTTAGACAAATCGTTGTCCGCACATCGCATAGCGACTAATTTAATCACCCATATTTCCAAAACCTAAGTTTTTAAGGTAACTTGGGTGGTATAGTACCAAAGTTCTGGTCCTATTCTTTCATCCTACGTGTACGTCATGCTGACACACTTCCGTATTTATTTTATATTTTATGTCAAACTTAGGTGGATCGCTGTCCACACATCCAAAGCGACTGTTTTAATCACCCGGATTTCCAAAACCTAATTTTTGACGGTAACCTGAGTGGTATAATAATATAGTTCTAATCCTATTCTATCACCCAATGTGTACGTCATGTATCCAAAATTCCGTATTTATTTTATTTTTCATGTCATACTTTGACAAATCGCTGTCCGCACATCTCAATGCGACTACTTTAATCAGCCATATTTCCAAAACCTAAGTTTTTACGGTAACTTGGGTGGTATAGTACTAAAGTTCTTGACCTATTCTATCATCCTATGTGTACGTCATGTTGGCACACCTCCGTATTTTTTTTTATATTTCGTGTCAAACTTCGACAAATCTCTGTCCGCACATCTCAATGCGACTACTTTAATCAGCCATATTTCCAAAACCTAAGTTTTTACGGTAACTTGGGTGGTATAATACAGAAGTTCTGGTCCTATTCTATCACCCTACGTGTACGTAATGTTGGCACACCTCCGTATATATTATTATATTTCATGTCATTCTTAGACAAATCGCTGTCCGCACATCTCAATGCGACTACTTTAATCACCCATATTTCCAAAACCTAAGTTTTTAAGGTAACTTGGGTGGTATAGTACTAAAGTTCTGGTCCTATTCTTTCATCCTACGTGTACGTCATGGTGACACACTGCCGTATTTATTTTATATTTTATGTCAAACTTAGGTGGAGCGCTGTCCACACATCCAAAGCGACTATTTTAATCACCCGTATTTCCAAAACCTAAGTTTTTAAGGTAACTTGGGTGGTATAGTACTAAAGTTCTGGACCTATTCTATCATCCTATGTGTACGTCATGTTGGCACACCTCCGTATTTTTTTTATATTTCGTGTCAAACTTCGACAAATCTCTGTCCGCACATCTCAATGCGACTACTTTATTCAGCCATATTTCCAAAACCTAAAACGGTAACTTGGGTGGTATAATACAGATGTTCTGGTCCTATTCTATCACCCTACGTGTACGTAATGTTGGCACACCTCCGTATTTATTATTATATTTCATGTCATACTTAGACAAATCGTTGTCCGCACATCGCATAGCGACTAATTTAATCACCCATATTTCCAAAACCTAAGTTTTTACGGTAACTTGGGTGGTATAGTACAGAAGTTCTGGTCCTATTCTATCACCCTACGTGTACGTAATGTTGGCACACCTCCGTATTTATTATTATATTTCATGTCATACTTAGACAAATCGTTGTCCGCACATATCATAGCGACTAATTTAATCACCCATATTTCCAAAACCTAAGTTTTTACGGTAACTTGGGTGGTATAATACAGAGGTTCTGGTCCTATTCTATCACCCTACGTGTACGTAATGTTGGCACACCTCCGTATTTATTTTTATATTTCATGTCAAACTTAGACAAATCGTTGTCCGCACATCGCATAGCGACTAATTTAATCACCCATATTTCCAAAACCTAAGTTTTTAAGGTAACTTGGGTGGTATAATACTAAATTTCAGGACCTATTCTATCATCCTATGTGTACGTCATGTTAGCACACTTCCGTATTTATTTTATTTTTCATGTCATAATTTGACAAATCGCTGTCCGCACATCTCAATGCGACTACTTTAATCAGCCATATTTCCAAAACCTAAGTTTTTACGGTAACTTGGGTGGTATAATACAGAAGTTCTGGTCCTATTCTATCACCCTATGTGTACGTCATGTATCCACAATTCCGTATTTATTTTTATATTTCATGTCAAACTTAGACAAATCGTTGTCCGCTCATCGCATAGCGACTAATTTAATCACCCACATTTCCAAAACCTAAGTTTTTACGGTAACTTGGGTGGTATAGTACTAAAGTTCTGGACCTATTCTATCATACTTTGTGTACGTCATGTCTGCACACCTCCGTATTTTTTTATATTTCGTGTCAAACTTCGACAAATCGTTGTCCGCACATCGCATAGCGACTACTTTAATCAGCCATATTTCCAAAACCTAAGTTTTTACGGTAACTTGGGTGGTATAATACAGAAGTTCTGGTCCTATTCTATCACCCTACGTGTACGTAATGTTGGCACACCTCCGTATTTATTATTATATTTCATGTCATACTTAGACAAATCGTTGTCCGCACATCGCATAGCGACTAATTTAATCACCCATATTTTCAAAACCTAAGTTTTTAAAGTAACTTGGGTGGTATAGTACTAAAGTTCTGGTCCTATTCTTTCATCCTATGTGTACGTCATGTTGGCACACTTCCGTATTTATTTTATTTTTCATGTCATACTTTGACAAATCGCTGTCCGCACATCTCAATGCGACTACTTTAATCAGCCATATTTCCAAAACCTAAGTTTTTACGGTAACTTGGGTGGTATAGTACTAAAATTCTGGACCTATTCTATCATCCTATGTGTACGTCATGTTGGCACACCTCCGTATTTTTTTTATATTTCGTGTCAAACTTCGACAAATCTCTGTCCGCACATCTCAATGCGACTACTTTAATCAGCCATATTTCCAAAACCTAAGTTTTTACGGTAACTTGGGTGGTATAATACAGAAGTTCTGGTCCTATTCTATCACCCTATGTGTACGTCATGTATCCACAATTCCGTATTTATTTTTATATTTCATGTCAAACTTACACAAATCGTTGTCCGCACATCGCATAGCGACTAATTTAATCACCCATATTTCCAAAACCTAAGTTTTTAAGGTAACTTGGGTGGTATAATACTAAATTTCAGGACCTATTCTATCATCCTATGTGTACGTCATGTTAGCACACTTCCGTATTTATTTTATTTTTCATGTCATACTTTGACAAATCGCTGTCCGCACATCTCAATGCGACTACTTTAATCAGCCATATTTCCAAAACCTACGTTTTTACGGTAACTTGGGTGGTATAATACAGAAGTTCTGGTCCTATTCTATCACCCTATGTGTACGTCATGTATCCACAATTCCGTATTTATTTTTATATTTTATGTCAAACTTAGACAAATCGTTGTCCGCACATCGTATAGCGACTAATTTAATCACCCATATTTCCAAAACCTAAGTTTTTAAGGTAACTTGGGTGGTATAATACTAAATTTCAGGACCTATTCTATCATCCTATGTGTACCTCATGTTGGCACACTTCCGTATTTATTTTATTTTTCATGTCATACTTTGACAAATCGCTGTCCGCACATCTCAATGCGACTACTTTAATCAGCCATATTTCCAAAACCTAAGTTTTTACGGTAACTTGGGTGGTATAGTACTAAAGTTCTGGACCTATTCTTTCATCCTATGTGTACGTCATGTTGGCACACTTCCGTATTTATTTTATTTTTCATGTCAAACTTCGACAAATCTCTGTCCGCACAACTCAATGCGACTACTTTAATCAACCATATTTCCAAAACCTAAGTTTTTACGGTAACTTGGGTGGTATAATACAGAAGTTCTGGTCCTATTCGATCACCCTACGTGTACGTAATGTTGGCACACTTCCGTATTTATTATTATATTTCATGTCATACTTAGACAAATCGTTGTCCGCACATCGCATAGCGACTAATTTAATCACCCATATTTCCAAAACCTAAGTTTTTAAGGTAACTTGGGTGGTATAGTACTAAAGTTCTGGTCCTATTCTTTCATCCTACGTGTACGTCATGCTTACACACTGCCGTATTTATTTTATATTTTATGTCAAACTTAGGTGGATCGCTGTCCGAACATCCAAAGCGACTATTTTAATCACCCGTATTTCCAAAACCTAAGTTTTTAAGGTAACTTGGGTGGTATAGTACTAAAGTTCTGGTCCTATTCTTTCATCCTACGTGTACGTCATGCTGACACACTTCCGTATTTATTGTAGATTTTATGTCAAACTTAGGTGGATCGCTGTCCACACATCCAAAGCGACTATTTTAATCACCCGTATTTCCAAAACCTAAGTTTTTACGGTAACCTGAGTGGTATAATAATATAGTTCTAATCCTATTCTATCACCCAATGAGTACGTCATGTATCCAAAATTCCGTATTTATTTTTATATTTCATGTCAAACTTAGACAAATCGTTGTCCGCACATCGCATAGCGACTAATTTAATCACCCATATTTCCAAAACCTAAGTTTTTACTGTAACTTTGGTGGTATAATACAGAAGTTCTGGTCCTATTCTATCACCCTATGTGTACGTCATGTATCCACAATTCCGTATTTATTTTTATATATCATGTCAAACTTAGACAAATCGTTGTCCGCACATCGCATAGCGACTAATTTAATCACCCATATTTCCAAAACCTAAGTTCTTAAGGTAACTTGGGTGGATTAATACTAAATTTCAGGACCTATTCTATCATCCTATGTGTACGTCATGTTGGCACACTTCCGTATTTATTTTATTTTTCATGTCATACTTTGACAAATCGCTGTCCGCACATCTCAATGCGACTACTTTAAACAGCCATATTTCCAAAACCTAAGTTTTTACGGTAACTTGGGTGGTATAGTACTAAAGTTCTGGACCTATTCTATCATTCTATGTGTACGTCATGTTGGCACACCTCCATATTTTTTTTATATTTCGTGTCAAACTTCGACAAATCTCTGTCCGCACATCTCAATGCGACTATTTTAATCAGCCATATTTCCAAAACCTAAGTTTTTACGGTAACTTGGGTGGTATAATACAGAAGTTCTGGTCCTATTCTATCACCCTACGTGTACGTAATGTTGGCACACCTCCGTATTTATTATTATATTTCATGTCATACTTAGACAAATCGTTGTCCGCACATCGCATAGCGACTAATTTAATCACCCATATTTTCAAAACCTAAGTTTTTAAAGTAACTTGGGTGGTATAGTACTAAAGTTCTGGTCCTATTCTTTCATCCTATGTGTACGTCATGTTGGCACACTTCCGTATTTATTTTATTTTTCATGTCATACTTTGACAAATCGCTGTCCGCACATCTCAATGCGACTACTTTAATCAGCCATATTTCCAAAACCTAAGTTTTTACGGGAACTTGGGTGGTATAGTACTATAATTCTGGACCTATTCTATCATCCTATGTGTACGTCATGTTGGCACACCTCCGTATTTTTTTATATTTCGTGTCAAACTTCGACAAATCTCTGTCCGCACATCTCAATGCGACTACTTTAATCAGCCATATTTCCAAAACCTAAGTTTTTACGGTAACTTGGGTGGTATAATACAGAATTTCTGGTCCTATTCTATCACCCTATGTGTACGTCATGTATCCACAATTCCGTATTTATTTTTATATTTCATGTCAAACTTACACAAATTGTTGTCCGCACATCGCATAGCGACTAATTTAATCACCCATATTTCCAAAACCTAAGTTTTTAAGGTAACTTGGGTGGTATAATACTAAATTTCAGGACCTATTCTATCACCCTATGTGTACGTCATGTTAGCACACTTCCGTATTTATTTTATTTTTCATGTCATAATTTGACAAATCGCTGTCCGCACATCTCAATGCGACTACTTTAATCAGCCATATTTCCAAAACCTAAGTTTTTACGGTAACTTGGGTGGTATAATACAGAAGTTCTGGTCCTATTCTATCACCCTATGTGTACGTCATGTATCCACAATTCCGTATTTATTTTTATATTTCATGTCAAACTTAGACAAATCGTTGTCCGCTCATCGCATAGCGACTAATTTAATCACCCATATTTCCAAAACCTAAGTTTTTACGGTAACTTGGGTGGTATAGTACTAAAGTTCTGGTCCTATTCTTTCATCCTACGTGTACGTCATGCTGACACACTGCCGTATTTATTTTATTTTTCGTGTCAAACTTCGACAAATCTCTGTCCGCACATCTCAATGCGACTACTTTAATAAGCCATATTTCCAAAACCTAAGTTTTTACGGTAACTTGGGTGGTATAATACAGAAGTTCTGGTCCTATTCTATCACCCTACGTGTACGTAATGTTGGCACACCTCCGTATTTATTATTATATTTCATGTCATACTTAGACAAATCGTTGTCCGCACATCGCATAGCGACTAATTTAATCACCCATATTTTCAAAACCTAAGTTTTTAAAGTAACTTGGGCGGTATAGTACTAAAGTTCTGGTCCTATTCTTTCATCATATGTGTACGTCATGTTGGCACACTTCCGTATTTATTTTATTTTTCATGTCATACTTTGACAAATCGCTGTCCGCACATCTCAATGCGACTACTTTAATCAGCCATATTTCCAAAACCTAAGTTTTTACGGTAACTTGGGTGGTATAGTACTAAAATTCTGGACCTATTCTATCATCCTATGTGTACGTCATGTTGGCACACCTCCGTATTTTTTTTATATTTCGTGTCAAACTTCGACAAATCTCTGTCCGCACATCTCAATGCGACTACTTTAATCAGCCATATTTCCAAAACCTAAGTTTTTACGGTAACTTGGGTGGTATAATACAGAAGTTCTGGTCCTATTCTATCACCCTATGTGTACGTCATGTATCCACAATTCCGTATTTATTTTTATATTTCATGTCAAACTTACACAAATCGTTGTCCGCACATCGCATAGCGACTAATTTAATCACCCATATTTCCAAAACCTAAGTTTTTAAGGTAACTTGGGTGGTATAATACTAAATTTCAGGACCTATTCTATCATCCTATGTGTACGTCATGTTAGCACACTTCCGTATTTATTTTATTTTTCATGTCATACTTTGACAAATCGCTGTCTGCACATCTCAATGCGACTACTTTAATCAGCCATATTTCCAAAACCTAAGTTTTTACGGTAACTTGGGTGGTATAATACAGAAGGTCTGGTCCTATTCTATCACCCTATGTGTACGTCATGTATCCACAATTCCGTATTTATTTTTATATTTCATGTCAAACTTAGACAAATCGTTGTCCGCACATCGTATAGCGACTAATTTAATCACCCATATTTCCAAAACCTAAGTTTTTAAGGTAACTTGGGTGGTATAATACTAAATTTCAGGACCTATTCTATCATCCTATGTGTACCTCATGTTGGCACACTTCCGTATTTATTTTATTTTTCATGTCATACTTTGACAAATCGCTGTCCGCACATCTCAATGCGACTACTTTAATCAGCCATATTTCCAAAACCTAAGTTTTTACGGTAACTTGGGTGGTATAGTACTAAAGTTCTGGACCTATTCTTTCATCCTATGTGTACGTCATGTTGGCACACTTCCGTATTTATTTTATTTTTCATGTCATACTTTGACAAATCGCTGTCCGCACATCTCAATGCGACTACTTTAATCAGCCATATTTCCAAAACCTAAGTTTTTACGGTAACTTGGGTGGTATAATACAGAAGTTCTGGTCCTATTCTATCACCCTACGTGTACGTAATGTTGGCACACTTCCGTATTTATTATTATAATTCATGTCATACTTAGACAAATCGTTGTCCGCACATCGCATAGCGACTAATTTAATCACCCATATTTCCAAAACCTAAGTTTTTAAGGTAACTTGGGTGGTATAGTACTAAAGTTCTGGTCCTATTCTTTCATCCTACGTGTACAACATGCTTACACACTGCCGTATTTATTTTATATTTTATGTCAAACTTAGGTGGATCGCTGTCCGAACATCCAAAGCGACTATTTTAATCACCCGTATTTCCAAAACCTAAGTTTTTAAGGTAACTTGGGTGGTATAGTACTAAAGTTCTGGTCCTATTCTTTCATCCTACGTGTACGTCATGCTGACACACTTCCGTATTTATTGTAGATTTTATGTCAAACTTAGGTGGATCGCTGTCCACACATCCAAAGCGACTATTTTAATCACCCGTATTTCCAAAACCTAAGTTTTGACGGTAACCTGAGTGGTATAATAATATAGTTCTAATCCTATTCTATCACCCAATGTGTACGTCATGTATCCAAAATTCCGTATTTATTTTTATATTTCATGTCAAACTTAGACAAATCGTTGTCCGCACATCGCATAGCGACTAATTTAATCACCCATATTTCCAAAACCTAAGTTTTTACTGTAACTTTGGTGGTATAATACAGAAGTTCTCGTCCTATTCTATCACCCTATGTGTACGTCATGTATCCACAATTCCGTATTTATTTTTATATATCATGTCAAACTTAGACAAATCGTTGTCCGCACATCGCATAGCGACTAATTTAATCACCCATATTTCCAAAACCTAAGTTCTTAAGGTAACTTGGGTGGATTAATACTAAATTTCAGGACCTATTCTATCATCCTATGTGTACGTCATGTTGGCACACTTCCGTATTTATTTTATTTTTCATGTCATACTTTGACAAATCGCTGTCCGCACATCTCAATGCGACTACTTTAAACAGCCATATTTCCAAAACCTAAGTTTTTACGGTAACTTGGGTGGTATAGTACTAAAGTTCTGGACCTATTCTATCATTCTATGTGTACGTCATGTTGGCACACCTCCATATTTTTTTTATATTTCGTGTCAAACTTCGACAAATTTCTGTCCGCACATCTCAATGCGACTACTTTAATCAGCCATATTTCCAAAACCTAAGTTTTTACGGTAACTTGGGTGGTATAATACAGAAGTTCTGGTCCTGTTCTATCACCCTACGTGTACGTAATGTTGGCACACCTCCGTATTTATTATTATATTTCATGTCATACTTAGACAAATCGTTGTCCGCACATCGCATAGCGACTAATTTAATCACCCATATTTCCAAAACCTAAGTTTTTAAGGTAACTTGGGTGGTATAGTACTAAAGTTCTGGTCCTATTCTTTCATCCTACGTGTAAGTCATGCTGACACACTTCCGTATTTATTTTATATTTTATGTCAAACTTAGGTGGATCGCTGTCCACACATCCAAAGCGACTATTTTAATCACCCGTATTTCCAAAACCTAAGTTTTGACGGTAACCTGAGTGGTATAATAATATAGTTCTAATCCTATTCTATCACCCAATGTGTACGTCATGTATCCAAAATTCCGTATTTATTTTTATATTTCATGTCAAACTTAGACAAATCGTTGTCCGCACATCGCATAGCGACTAATTTAATCACCCATATTTCCAAAACCTAAGTTTTTACGGTAACTTGGGTGGTATAATACAGAAGTTCTGGTCCTATTCTATCAACCTATGTGTACGTCAAGTATCCACAATTCCGTATTTATTTTTATATTTCATGTCAAACTTAGACAAATCGCTGTCCGCACATCTCAATGCGACTACTTTAATCAGCCATATTTCCAAAACCTAAGTTTTTACGGTAACTTGGGTGGTATAGTACTAAAGTTCTGGACCTATTCTATCATCCTATGTGTACGTCATGTTGGCACACCTCCGTATTTTTTTTATATTTCGTGTCAAACTTCGACAAATCTCTGTCCGCACATCTCAATGCGACTACTTTAATCAGCTATATTTCCAAAACCTAAGTTTTAACGGTAACTTGGGTGGTATAATACAGAAGTTCTGGTCCTATTCTATCACCCTACGTGTACGTAATGTTGGCACACCTCCGTATTTATTATTATATTTCATGTCATACTTAGACAAATCGTTGTCCGCACATCGCATAGCGACTAATTTAATCACCCATATTTCCAAAACCTAAGTTTTTAAGGTAACTTGGGTGGTATAGTACTAAAGTTTTGGTCCTATTCTTTCATCCTACGTGTACGTAATGTTGGCACACCTCCGTATTTATTTTTATATTTCATGTCAAAATTAGACAAATCGTTCCGCACATCGCATAGCGACTAATTTAATCACCCATATTTCCAAAACCTAAGTTTTTACGGTAACTTGGGTGGTATAGTACTAAAGTTCTGGACCTATTCTATCATCCTATGTGTACGTCATGTTGGCATACCTCCGTATTTTTTTTATATTTCGTGTCAAACTTCGACAAATCGTTGTCCGCACATCGCATAGCGACTAATTTAATCACCCATATTTCCAAAACCTAAGTTTTTACGGTAACTTGGGTGGTATAATAAGAAGTTCTGGTCCTATTCTATCACCTTATGTGTACGTCATGTATCCACAATTCCGTATTTTTTTATATTTCGTGTCAAACTTCGACAAATCTCTGTCCGCACATCTCAATGCGACTACTTTAATCAGCCATATTTCCAAAACCTAAGTTTTTACGGTAACTTGGGTGGTATAATACAGAAGTTCTGGTCCTATTCAATCACCCTACGAGTACGTAATGTTGGCACACCTCCGTATTTATTATTATATTTCATGTCATACTTAGACAAATCGCTGTCCGCACATCTCAATGCGACTACTTTAATCACCCATATTTCCAAAACCTAAGTTTTTAAGGTAACTTGGGTGGTATAGCACTAAAGTTCTGGTCCTATTCTTTCATCCTACGTGTACGTCATGCTGACACACTGCCATATTTATTTTATATTTTATGTCAAACTTAGGTGGATCGCTGTCCACACATCCAAAGCGACTATTTTAATCACCCGTATTTCCAAAACCTAAGTTTTTAAGGTAACTTGGGTGGTATAGTACTAAAGTTCTGGACCTATTCTATCATCCTATGTGTACGTCATGTTGGCACACCTCCGTATTTTTTATATTTCGTGTCAAACTTCGACAAATCTCTGTCCGCACATCTCAATGCGACTACTTTAATCAGCCATATTTCCAAAACCTAAGTTTTTACGGTAACTTGGGTGGTATAATACAGAAGTTCTGGTCCTATTCTATCACCCTACGTGTACGTAATGTTGGCACACCTCCGTATTTATTATTATATTTCATGTCATACTTAGACAAATCGTTGTCCGCACATCGCATAGCGACTAATTTAATCACCCATATTTCCAAAACCTAAGATTTTAAGGTAACTTGGGTGGTATAGTACTAAAGTTCTGGTCCTATTCTTTCATCCTACGTGTACGTCATGCTGACACACTTCCGTATTTATTTTATATTTTATGTCAAACTTAGGTGGATCGCTGTCCACACATCCAAAGCGACTATTTTAATCACCCGTATTTCCAAAACCTAAGTTTTGACGGTAACCTGAGTGGTATAATAATATAGTTCTAATCCTATTCTATCACCCAATGTGTACGTCATGTATCCAAAATTCCGTATTTATTTTTATATTTCATGTCAAACTTAGACAAATCGTTGTCCGCACATCGCATAGCGACTAATTTAAACACCCATATTTCCAAAACCTAAGTTTTTACGGTAACTTGGGTGGTATATACAGAAGTTCTGGTCCTATTCTTTCATCCTACGTTTACGTCATGTATCCACAATTCAGTATTTATTTTTATATTTCATGTCAAACTTAGACAAATCGTTGTCCGCACATCGCATAGCGACTAATTTAATCACCCATATTTCCAAAACCTAAGTTTTTAAGGTAACTTGGGTGGTATAATACTAAATTTCAGGACCTATTCTATCATCCTATGTGTACGTCATGTTGGCACACTTCCGTATTTATTTTATTTTTCATGTCATACTTTGACAAATCGCTGTCCGCACATCTCAATGCGACTACTTTAATCAGCCATATTTCCAAAACCTAAGTTTTTATGGTAACTTGGGTGGTATAATACAGAAGTTCTGGTCCTATTCTATCACCCTGTGTGTACGTCATGTATCCACAATTCCGTATTTATTTTTATATTTCATGTCAAACTTAGACAAATCGTTGTCCGCACATCGCATAGCGACTAATTTAATCACTTATATTTCCAAAACCTAAGTTTTTAAGGTAACTTGGGTGGTATAATACTAAATTTCAGGACCTATTCTATCATCCTACGTGTACGTCATGTTGGCACACTTCCGTATTTATTTTATTTTTCATGTCATACTTTGACATATCGCTGTCCGCACATCTCAATGCGACTACTTTAATCAGCCATATTTCCAAAACCTAAGTTTTTACGGTAACTTGGGTGGTATAGTACTAAAGTTCTGGACCTATTCTATCATCCTATGTGTACGTCATGTTGGCACACCTCCGTATTTTTTTATATTTCGTGTCAAACTTCGAAAAAATCTCTGTCCGCACATCTCAATGCGACTACTTTAATCAGCCATATTTCCAAAACCTAAGTTTTTACGGTAACTTGGGTGGTATAATACAGAAGTTCTGGTCCTATTCTATCACCCTACGTGTACGTAATGTTGGCACACCTCCGTATTTATTATTATATTTCATGTCAAACTTAGGTGGATCGCTGTCCACACATCGCATAGCGACTAATTTAATCACCTATATTTCCAAAACCTAAGTTTTTAAGGTAACTTGGGTGGTATAGTACTAAAGTTCTGGTCCTATTCTTTCATCCTATGTGTACGTCATGTTGGCACATTTCCGTATTTATTTTATTTTTCATGTCATACTTTGACAAATCGCTGTCCGCACATCTCAATGCGACTACTTTAATCAGCCATATTTCCAAAACCTAAGTTTTTACGGTAACTTGGGTGGTATAATACAGAAGTTCTGGTCCTATTCTATCACCCTATGTGTACGTCATGTATCCCTCAATTCCGTATTTATTTTTATATTTCATGTCAAACTTAGACAAATCGTTGTCCGCACATCGCATAGCGACTAATTTAATCACCCATATTTCCAAAACCTAAGTTTTTACGGTAACTTGGGTGGTATAATACAGAAGTTCTGGTCCTATTCTATCACCCTATGTGTACGTCATATATCCACAATACCGTATTTATTTTTATATTTCATGTCAAACTTAGACAAATCGCTGTCCGCACATCTCAATGCGACTAATTTAATCAGCAATATTTCCAAAACCTAAGTTTTTACGGTAACTTGGGTGGTATAGTACTAAAGTTCTGGACCTATTCTATCATCCTATGTGTACGTCATGTTGGCACACCTCCGTATTTTTTTTATATTTCGTGTCAAACTTCGACAAATCTCTGTCCGCACATCTCAATGCGACTACTTTAATCAGCCATATTTCCAAAACCTAAGTTTTTACGGTAACTTGGGTGGTATAATACAGAAGTTCTGGTCCTATTCAATCACCCTACGAGTACGTAATGTTGGCACACCTCCGTATTTATTATTATATTTCATGTCATACTTAGACAAATCGCTGTCCGCACATCTCAATGCGACTACTTTAATCACCCATATTTCCAAAACCTAAGTTTTTAAGGTAACTTGGGTGGTATAGCACTAAAGTTCTGGTCCTATTCTTTCATCCTACGTGTACGTCATGCTGACACACTGCCATATTTATTTTATATTTTATGTCAAACTTAGGTGGATCGCTGTCCACACATCCAAAGCGACTATTTTATTCACCCGTATTTCCAAAACCTAAGTTTTTAAGGTAACTTGGGTGGTATAGTACTAAAGTTCTGGACCTATTCTATCATCCTATGTGTACGTCATGTTGGCACACCTCCGTATTTTTTATATTTCGTGTCAAACTTCGACAAATCTCTGTCCGCACATCTCAATGCGACTACTTTAATCAGCCATATTTCCAAAACCTAAGTTTTTACGGTAACTTGGGTGGTATAATACAGAAGTTCTGGTCCTATTCTATCACCCTACGTGTACGTAATGTTGGCACACCTCCGTATTTATTATTATATTTCATGTCATACTTAGACAAATCGTTGTCCGCACATCGCATAGCGACTAATTTAATCACCCATATTTCCAAAACCTAAGATTTTAAGGTAACTTGGGTGGTATAGTACTAAAGTTCTGGTCCTATTCTTTCATCCTACGTGTACGTCATGCTGACACACTTCCGTATTTATTTTATATTTTATGTCAAACTTAGGTGGATCGCTGTCCACACATCCAAAGCGACTATTTTAATCACCCGTATTTCCAAAACCTAAGTTTTGACGGTAACCTGAGTGGTATAATAATATAGTTCTAATCCTATTCTATCACCCAATGTGTACGTCATGTATCCAAAATTCCGTATTTATTTTTATATTTCATGTCAAACTTAGACAAATCGTTGTCCGCACATCGCATAGCGACTAATTTAAACACCCATATTTCCAAAACCTAAGTTTTTACGGTAACTTGGGTGGTATATACAGAAGTTCTGGTCCTATTCTTTCATCCTACGTTTACGTCATGTATCCACAATTCAGTATTTATTTTTATATTTCATGTCAAACTTAGACAAATCGTTGTCCGCACATCGCATAGCGACTAATTTAATCACCCATATTTCCAAAACCTAAGTTTTTAAGGTAACTTGGGTGGTATAATACTAAATTTCAGGACCTATTCTATCATCCTATGTGTACGTCATGTTGGCACACTTCCGTATTTATTTTATTTTTCATGTCATACTTTGACAAATCGCTGTCCGCACATCTCAATGCGACTACTTTAATCAGCCATATTTCCAAAACCTAAGTTTTTATGGTAACTTGGGTGGTATAATACAGAAGTTCTGGTCCTATTCTATCACCCTGTGTGTACGTCATGTATCCACAATTCCGTATTTATTTTTATATTTCATGTCAAACTTAGACAAATCGTTGTCCGCACATCGCATAGCGACTAATTTAATCACTTATATTTCCAAAACCTAAGTTTTTAAGGTAACTTGGGTGGTATAATACTAAATTTCAGGACCTATTCTATCATCCTACGTGTACGTCATGTTGGCACACTTCCGTATTTATTTTATTTTTCATGTCATACTTTGACATATCGCTGTCCGCACATCTCAATGCGACTACTTTAATCAGCCATATTTCCAAAACCTAAGTTTTTACGGTAACTTGGGTGGTATAGTACTAAAGTTCTGGACCTATTCTATCATCCTATGTGTACGTCATGTTGGCACACCTCCGTATTTTTTTATATTTCGTGTCAAACTTCGAAAAAATCTCTGTCCGCACATCTCAATGCGACTACTTTAATCAGCCATATTTCCAAAACCTAAGTTTTTACGGTAACTTGGGTGGTATAATACAGAAGTTCTGGTCCTATTCTATCACCCTACGTGTACGTAATGTTGGCACACCTCCGTATTTATTATTATATTTCATGTCAAACTTAGGTGGATCGCTGTCCACACATCGCATAGCGACTAATTTAATCACCTATATTTCCAAAACCTAAGTTTTTAAGGTAACTTGGGTGGTAGAGTACTAAAGTTCTGGTCCTATTCTTTCATCCTATGTGTACGTCATGTTGGCACATTTCCGTATTTATTTTATTTTTCATGTCATACTTTGACAAATCGCTGTCCGCACATCTCAATGCGACTACTTTAATCAGCCATATTTCCAAAACCTAAGTTTTTACGGTAACTTGGGTGGTATAATACAGAAGTTCTGGTCCTATTCTATCACCCTATGTGTACGTCATGTATCCCTCAATTCCGTATTTATTTTTATATTTCATGTCAAACTTAGACAAATCGTTGTCCGCACATCGCATAGCGACTAATTTAATCACCCATATTTCCAAAACCTAAGTTTTTACGGTAACTTGGGTGGTATAATACAGAAGTTCTGGTCCTATTCTATCACCCTATGTGTACGTCATATATCCACAATACCGTATTTATTTTTATATTTCATGTCAAACTTAGACAAATCGCTGTCCGCACATCTCAATGCGACTAATTTAATCAGCAATATTTCCAAAACCTAAGTTTTTACGGTAACTTGGGTGGTATAGTACTAAAGTTCTGGACCTATTCTATCATCCTATGTGTACGTCATGTTGGCACACCTCCGTATTTTTTTTATATTTCGTGTCAAACTTCGACAAATCTCTGTCCGCACATCTCAATGCGACTACTTTAATCAGCCATATTTCCAAAACCTAAGTTTTTACGGTAACTTGGGTGGTATAATACAGAAGTTCTGGTCCTATTCTATCACTCTACGTGTACGTAATGTTGGCTCACCTCCGTATTTATTATTATATTTCATGTCATACTTAGACAAATCGTTGTCCGCACATCGCATAGCGACTAATTTAATCACCTATATTTCCAAAACCTAAGTTTTTAAGGTAACTTGGGTGGTATAGTACTAAAGTTCTGGTCCTATTCTTTCATCCTATGTGTACGTCATGTTGGCACACTTCCGTATTTATTTTATTTTTCATGTCATACTTTGACAAATCGCTGTCCGCACATCTCAATGCGACTACTTTAATCAGCCATATTTCCAAAACCTAAGTTTTTACGGTAACTTGGGTGGTATAATATAGAAGTTCTGGTCCTCTTCTATCACCCTATGTGTACGTCATGTATCCACAATTCCGTATTTATTTTTATATTTCATGTCAAACTTAGACAAATCGCTGTCCGCACATCTCAATGCGACTACTTTAATCAGCCATATTTCCAAAACCTAAGTTTTTACGGTAACTTGGGTGGTATAGTACTAAAGTTCTGGACCTATTCTATCATCCTATGTGTACGTCATGTTGACACACCTCCGTATTTATTTTTATATTTCATGTCAAACTTAGACAAATCGCTGTCCGCACATCTCAATGCGACTACTTTAATCAGCCATATTTCCAAAACCTAAGTTTTTACGGTAACTTGGGTGGTATAATACAGAAGTTCTGGTCCTATTTCATCACCCTACGTGTACGTCATGCTGACACACTGCCGTATTTATTTTATATTTTATGTCAAACTTAGGTGGATCACTGTCCACACATCCAAAGCGACTAATTTAATCACCCATATTTCCAAAACCTAAGTTTTTAAGGTAACTTGGGTGGTATAGTACTAAAGTTCTGGTCCTATTCTTTCATCCTACGTGTACGTCATGCTGACACACTGCCGTATTTATTTTATTTTTCATGTCATACTTTGACGAATCGCTGTCCGCACATCTCAATGCGACTACTTTAATCAGCCATATTTCCAAAACCTAAGTTTTTACGGTAACTTGGGTGGTATAATACAGAAGTTGTGGTCCTATTCTATCACCCTATGTGTACGTCATGTATCCACAATTCCGTATTTATTTTTATATTTCATGTCAAACTTAGACAAATCGTTGTCCGCACATCGCATAGCGACTAATTTAATCACCCATATTTCCAAAACCTAAGTTTTTACGGTAACTTGGGTGGTATAGTACTAAAGTTCTGGTCCTATTCTTTCATCCTATGTGTACGTCATGTTGGCACACTTCCGTATTTATTTTATTTTTCATGTCATACTTTGACAAATCGCTTTCCGCACATCTCAATGCGACTACTTTAATCAGCCATATTTCCAAAACCTAAGTTTTTACGGTAACTTGGGAGGTATAATACAGAAGTTCTGGTCCTATTCTATCACCCTACGTGTACGTAATGTTGGCACACCTCCGTATTTATTATTATATTTCATGTCATACTTAGACAAATCGTTGTCCGCACATCGCATAGCGACTAATTTAATCACCCATATTTCCAAAACCTAAGTTTTTACGGTAACTTGGGTGGTATAGTACTAAAGTTCTGGACCTATTCTATCATCCTATGTGTACGTCATGTTGGCACACCTCCGTATTTTTTTTATATTTCGTGTCAAACTTCGACAAATCGTTGTCCGCACATCTCAATGCGACTACTTTAATCAGCCATATTTCCAAAACCTAAGTTTTTACGGTAACTTGGGTGGTATAGTACTAAAGTTCTGGACCTATTCTATCATCCTATGTGTACGTCATGTTGGCACACCTCCGTATTTTTTTTATATTTCGTGTCAAACTTCGACAAATCTCTGTCCGCACATCTCAATGCGACTACTTTAATCAGCCATATTTCCAAAACCTAAGTTTTTACGGTAACTTGGGTGGTATACTACAGAAGTTCTGGTCCTATTCTATCACCCTACGTGTACGTAATGTTGGCACACCTCCGTATTTATTATTATATTTCATGTCATACTTAGACAAATCGTTGTCCGCACATCGCATAGCGACTAATTTAATCACCCATATTTCCAAAACCTAAGTTTTTACGGTAACTTGGGTGCTATAGTACTAAAGTTCTGGACCTATTCTATCATCCTATGTGTACGTCATGTTTTCACACCTCCGTATTTTTTTATATTTCGTGTCAAACTTCGACAAATCGTTGTCCGCACATCGCATAGCGACTAATTTAATCAGCCATATTTCCAAAACCTAAGTTTTTACGGTAACTTGGGTGGTATAATACAGAAGTTCTGGTCCTATTCTATCACCCTAAGTGTACGTAATGTTGGCACACCTCCGTATTTATTATTATATTTTATGTCATACTTAGACAAATCGTTGTCCGCACATCGCATAGCGACTAATTTAATCACCCATATTTCTAAAACCTAAGTTTTTAAGGAATCTTGGGTGGTATAGTACTAAAGTTCAGGTCCTATTCTTTCATCCTACGTGTACGTCATGCTGACACACTGCCGTATTTATTTTATTTTTCATGTCATACTTTGACAAATCGCTGTCCGCACATCTCAATGCGACTACTTTAATCAGCCATATTTCCAAAACCTATAATACAGAAGTTCTGGTCCTATTTCATCACCCTACGTGTACGTCATGCTGACACACTGCCGTATTTATTTTATATTTTATGTCAAACTTAGGTGGATCACTGTCCACACATCCAAAGCGACTATTTTAATCACCCGTATTTCCAAAACCTAAGTTTTTAAGGTTATCTTGGGTGGTATAGTACTAAAGTTCTGGTCCTATTCTTTCATCCTACGTGTACGTCATGCTGACACACTGCCGTATTTATTTTATATTTTATGTCAAACTTAGACAAATCGTTGTCCGCACATCGCATAGCGACTAATTTAATCACCCATATTTCCAAAACCTAAGTTTTTACGGTAACTTGGGTGGTATTGTACTAAAGTTCTGGACCTATTCTATCATCCTATGTGTACGTCATGTTGGCACACCTCCGTATTTTTTTATATTTCGTGTCAAACTTCGACAAATCGTTGTCCGCACATCGCATAGCGACTAATTTAATCAGCCATATTTCCAAAACCTAAGTTTTTACGGTAACTTGGGTGGTATAATACAGAAGTTCTGGTCCTATTCTATCACCCTACGTGTACGTAATGTTGGCACACCTCCGTATTTATTTTTATATTTCATGTCAAACTTAGACAAATCGTTGTCCGCACATCGCATAGCGACTAATTTAATCACCCATATTTCCAAAACCTAAGTTTTTACGGTAACTTGGGTGGTATAATAAGAAGTTCTGGTCCTATTCTATCACCCTATGTGTACGTCATGTATCCACAATTCCGTATTTATTATTATATTTCATGTCATACTTAGACAAATCGTTGTCCGCACATCGCATAGCGACTAATTTAATCACCAATATTTCCAAAACCTAAGTTTTTAAGGTAACTTGGGTGGTATAATACTAAATTTCAGGACCTATTCTATCATCCTATGTGTACGTCATGTTGTCACACTTCCGTATTTATTTTATTTTTCATGTCATACTTTGACAAATCGCTGTCCGCACATCTCAATGCGACTACTTTAATCAGCCATATTTCCAAAACCTAAGTTTTTACGGTAACTTGGGTGGTATAGTACTAAAGTTCTGGACCTATTCTATCATCCTATGTGTACGTCATGTTGGCACACCTCCGTATTTTTTTTTATATTTCGTGTCAAACTTCGACAAATCGTTGTCCGCACATCGCATAGCGACTAATTTAATCAGCCATATTTCCAAAACCTAAGTTTTTACGGTAACTTGGGTGGTATAATACAGAAGTTCTGGTCCTATTCTATCACCCTAAGTGTACGTAATGTTGGCACACCTCCGTATTTATTATTATATTTCATGTCATACTTAGACAAATCGTTGTCCGCACATCGCATAGCGACTAATTTAATCACCCATATTTCTAAAACCTAAGTTTTTAAGGTAACTTGGGTGGTATAGTACTAAAGTTCTGGTCCTATTCTTTCATCCTACGTGTACGTCATGCTGACACACTGCCGTATTTATTTTATTTTTCATGTCATACCTTGACAAATCGCTGTCCGCACATCTCAATGCGACTACTTTAATCAGCCATATTTCCAAAACCTATAATACAGAAGTTCTGGTCCTATTTCATCACCCTACGTGTACGTCATGCTGACACACTGCCGTATTTATTTTATATTTTATGTCAAACTTAGGTGGATCACTGTCCACACATCCAAAGCGACTATTTTAATCACCCGTATTTCCATAACCTAAGTTTTTAAGGTTATCTTGGGTGGTATAGTACTAAAGTTCTGGTCCTATTCTTTCATCCTACGTGTAAGTCATGCTGACACACTGTCGTATTTATTTTATATTTTATGTCAAACTTAGACAAATCGTTGTCCGCACATCGCATAGCGACTTATTTAATCACCCATATTTCCAAAACCTAAGTTTTTACGGTAACTTGGGTGGTATAGTACTAAAGTTCTGGACCTATTCTATCATCCTATGTGTACGTCATGTTGGCACACCTCCGTATTTTTTTTATATTTCGTGTCAAACTTCGACAAATCGTTGTCCGCACATCGCATAGCGACTAATTTAATCAGCCATATTTCCAAAACCTAAGTTTTTACGGTAACTTGGGTGGTATAATACAGAAGTTCTGGTCCTATTCTATCACCCTACGTGTACGTAATGTTGGCACACCTCCGTATTTATTTTTATATTTCATGTCAAACTTAGACAAATCGTTGTCCGCACATCGCATAGCGACTAATTTAATCACCCATATTTTCAAAACCTAAGTTTTTACGGTAACTTGGGTGGTATAATACAGAAGTTCTGGTCCTATTCTATCACGCTATGTGTACGTCAAGTATCCACAATTCCGTATTTATTTTTATATTTCATGTCAAACTTAGACAAATCGCTGTCCGCACATCTCAATGCGACTACTTTAATCAGCCATATTTCCAAAACCTAAGTTTTTACGGTAACTTGGGTGGTATAGTACTAAAGTTCTGGACCTATTCTATCATCCTATGTGTACGTCATGTTGTCACACCTCCGTATTTTTTTTATATTTCGTGTCAAACTTCGACAAATCTCTGTCCGCACATCTCAATGCGACTACTTTAATCAGCCATATTTCCAAAACCTAAGTTTTTACGGTAACTTGGGTGGTATAATACAGAAGTTCTGGTCCTATTCTATCACCCTACGTGTACGTAATGTTGGCACACCTCCGTATTTATTATTATATTTCATGTCATACTTAGACAAATCGTTGTCCGCACATCGCATAGCGACTAATTTAATCACCCATATTTCCAAAACCTAAGTTTTTAAGGTAACTTGGGTGGTATAGTACTAAAGTTCTGGTCCTATTCTTTCATCCTACGTGTACGTCATGCTGACACACTGCCGTATTTATTTTATTTTTCATGTCATACTTTGACAAATCGCTGTCCGCACATCTCAAAGCGACTACTTTAATCAGCCATATTTCCAAAACCTAAGTTTTTACGGTAACTTGGGTGGTATAGTACTAAAGTTCTGGACCTATTCTATCATCCTATGTGTACGTCATGTTGGCACACCTCCGTATTTTTTTTATATTTCGTGTCAAACTTCGACAAATCTCTGTCCGCACAACTCAATGCGACTACTTTAATCAACCATATTTCCAAAACCTAAGTTTTTACGGTAACTTGGGTGGTATAATACAGAAGTTCTGGTCCTATTCTATCACCCTACGTGTACGTAATGTTGGCACACCTCCGTATTTATTATTATATTTCATGTCATACTTAGACAAATCGCTGTCCGCACATCGCATAGCGACTAATTTAATCACCCATATTTCCAAAACCTAAGTTTTTACGGTAACTTGGGTGGTATAGTACTAAAGTTCTGGACCTATTCTATCATCCTATGTGTACGTCATGTTGGCACACCTCCGTATTTTTTTTATATTTCGTGTCAAACTTCGACAAATCGTTGTCCGCACATCGCATAGCGACTAATTTAATCACCCATATTTCCAAAACCTAAGTTTTTACGGTAACTTGGGTGGTATAGTACTAAAGTTCTGGACCTATTCTATCATCCTATGTGTACGTCATGTTGGCACACCTCCGTATTTTTTTTATATTTCGTGTCAAACTTCGACAAATCGTTGTCCGCACATCGCATAGCGACTAATTTAATCACCCATATTTCCAAAACCTAAGTTTTTACGGTAACTTGGGTGGTATAATAAGAAGTTCTGGTCCAATTCTATCACCCTATGTGTACGTCATGTATCCACAATTCCGTATTTATTATTATATTTCATGTCATACTTAGACAAATCGTTGTCCGCACATCGCATAGCGACTAATTTAATCACCCATATTTCTAAAACCTAAGTTTTTAAGGTAACTTGGGTGGTATAGTACTAAAGTTCTGGACCTATTCTATCATCCTATGTGTACGTCATGTTGGCACACCTCCGTATTTTTTTATATTTCGTGTCAAACTTCGACAAATCGTTGTCCGAACATCGCATAGCGACTAATTTAATCAGCCATATTTCCAAAACCTAAGTTTTTACGGTAACTTGGGTGGTATAATACAGAAGTTCTGGTCCTATTCTATCACCATACGTGTACGTAATGTTGGCACACCTCCGTATTTATTTTTATATTTCGTGTCAAACTTCGACAAATCGTTGTCCGCACATCTCAATGAGACTACTTTAATCAGCCATATTTCCAAAACCTAAGTTTTTACGGTAACTTGGGGGGTATAATACAGAAGTTCTGGTCCTATTCTATCACCCTACGTGTACGTAATGTTGGCACACCTCCGTATTTATTATTATATTTCATGTCATACTTAGACAAATCGTTGTCCGCACATCGCATAGCGACTAATTTAATCACCCATATTTCCAAAACCTAAGTTTTTAAGGTAACTTGGGTGGTATAGTACTAAAGTTCTGGTCCTATTCTTTCATCCTATGTGTACGTCATGTATCCACAATTCCGTATTTATTTTATTTTTCATGTCATACTTTGACAAATCGCTGTCCGCACATCTCAATGCGACTACTTTAATCAGCCATATTTCCAAAACCTAAGTTTTTACGGTAACTTGGGTGGTATAGTACTAAAGTTCTGGACCTATTCTATCATCCTATGTGTACGTCATGTATCCACAATTCCGTATTTATTTTTCTATTTCATGTCAAACTTAGACAAATCGTTGTCCGAACATCGCATAGCGACTAATTTAATCACCCATATTTCCAAAACCTAAGTTTTTAAGGTAACTTGGGTGGTATAATACTAAATTTCAGGACCTATTCTATCATCCTATGTGTACGTCATGTTGGCACACTTCCGTATTTATTTTATTTTTCATGTCATACTTTGACAAATCGCTGTCCGCACATCTCAATGCGACTACTTTAATCAGCCATATTTCCAAAACCTAAGTTTTTACGGTAACTTGGGTGGTATAATACAGAAGTTCTGGTCCTATTCTATCACCCTGTGTGTACGTCATGTATCCACAATTCCGTATTTATTTTTATATTTCATGTCAAACTTAGACAAATCGTTGTCCGCACATCGCATAGCGACTAATTTAATCACCCATATTTCCAAAACCTAAGTTTTTACGGTAACTTGGGTGGTATAATACAGAAGTTCTGGTCCTATTCTATCACCCTACGTGTACGTAATGTTGGCACACCTCCGTATTTATTTTTATATTTCATGTCAAACTTAGACAAATCGTTGTCCGCATATCGCATAGCGACTAATTCAATCACCCATATTTCCAAAACCTAAGTTTTTACGGTAACTTGGGTGGTATAGTACTAAAGTTCTGGACCTATTCTATCATCCTATGTGTACGTCATGTTGGCACACCTCCGTATTTTTTTATATTTCGTGTCAAACTTCGACAAATCGTTGTCCGCACATCTCAATGAGACTACTTTAATCAGCCATATTTCCAAAACCTAAGTTTTTACGGTAACTTGGGGGGTATAATACAGAAGTTCTGGTCCTATTCTATCACCCTATGTGTACGTCATGTATCCACAATTCCGTATTTATTATTATATTTCATGTCATACTTAGACAAATCGTTGTCCGCACATCGCATAGCGACTAATTTAATCACCCATATTTCTAAAACCTAAGTTTTTAAGGTAACTTGGGTGGTATAGTACTAAAGTTCTGGACCTATTCTATCATCCTATGTGTACGTCATGCTGACACACTGCCGTATTTATTTTATTTTTCATGTCATACTTTGACAAATCGCTGTCCGCACATCTCAATGCGACTACTTTAATCAGCCATATTTCCAAAACTCAAGTTTTTACGGTAACTTGGGTGGTATAGTACTAAAGTTCTGGACCTATTCTATCATCCTATGTGTACGTCATGTTGGCACACCTCCGTATTTTTTTATATTTCGTGTCAAACTTCGACAAATCTCTGTCCGCACATCTCAATGCGACTACTTTAATCAGCCATATTTCCAAAACCTAAGTTTTTACGGTAACTTGGGTGGTATAATACAGAAGTTCTGATCCTATTCTATCACCCTACGTGTACGTAATGTTGGCACACCTCCGTATTTATTATTATATTTCATGTCATACTTAGACAAATCGCTGTCCGCACATCTCAATGCGACTACTTTAATCACCCATATTTCCAAAACCTAAGTTTTTAAGGTAACTTGGGTGGTATAGTACTAAAGTTCTGGTCCTATTCTTTCATCCTACGTGTACGTCATGCTGACACACTGCCATATTTATTTTATATTTTATGTCAAACTTAAGTGGATCGCTGTCCACACATCCAAAGCGACTATTTAAATCCCCGTATTTCCAAAACCTAAGTTTTGACGGTAACCTGAGTGGTATAATAATATATTTCTAATCCTATTCTATCACCCAATGTGTAAGTCATGTATCCAAAATTCCGTATTTATTTTTATATTTCATGTCAAACTTAGACAAATCGTTGTCCGCACATCGCATAGCGACTAATTTAATCACCCATATTTCCAAAACCTAAGTTTTTACGGTAACTTGGGTGGTATAATACAGAAGTTCTGGTCCTATTCTATCACCCTACGTGTACGTAATGTTGGCACACCTCCGTATTTATTTTTATATTTCATGTCAAACTTAGACAAATCGTTGTCTGCATATCGCATAGCGACTAATTCAATCACCCATATTTCCAAAACCGAAGTTTTTACGGTAACTTGGGTGGTATAGTACTAAAGTTCTGGACCTATTCTATCATCCTATGTGTACGTCATGTTGGCACACCTCCGTATTTTTTTATATTTCGTGTCAAACTTCGACAAATCGTTGTCCGCACATCTCAATGAGACTACTTTAATCAGCCATATTTCCAAAACCTAAGTTTTTACGGTAACTTGGGGGGTATAATACAGAAGTTCTGGTCCTATTCTATCACCCTACGTGTACGTAATGTTGGCACACCTCCGTATTTATTATTATATTTCATGTCATACTTAGACAAATCGTTGTCCGCACATCGCATAGCGACTAATTTAATCACCCATATTTCCAAAACCTAAGTTTTTAAGGTAACTTGGGTGGTATAGTACTAAAGTTCTGGTCCTATTCTTTCATCCTATGTGTACGTCATGTATCCACAATTCCGTATTTATTTTATTTTTCATGTCATACTTTGACAAATCGCTGTCCGCACATCTCAATGCGACTACTTTAATCAGCCATATTTCCAAAACCTAAGTTTTTACGGTAACTTGGGTGGTATAGTACTAAAGTTCTGGACCTATTCTATCATCCTATGTGTACGTCATGTATCCACAATTCCGTATTTATTTTTCTATTTCATGTCAAACTTAGACAAATCGTTGTCCGCACATCGCATAGCGACTAATTTAATCACCCATATTTCCAAAACCTAAGTTTTTAAGGTAACTTGGGTGGTATAATACTAAATTTCAGGACCTATTCTATCATCCTATGTGTACGTCATGTTGGCACACTTCCGTATTTATTTTATTTTTCATGTCATACTTTGACAAATCGCTGTCCGCACATCTCAATGCGACTACTTTAATCAGCCATATTTCCAAAACCTAAGTTTTTACGGTAACTTGGGTGGTATAATACAGAAGTTCTGGTCCTATTCTATCACCCTGTGTGTACGTCATGTATCCACAATTCCGTATTTATTTTTATATTTCATGTCAAACTTAGACAAATCGTTGTCCGCTCATCGCATAGCGACTAATTTAATCACCCATATTTCCAAAACCTAAGTTTTTAAGGTAACTTGGGTGGTATAGTACTAAAGTTTTGGTCCTATTCTTTCATCCTACGTGTACATAATGTTGGCACACCTCCGTATTTATTTTTATATTTCATGTCAAAATTAGACAAATCGTTCCGCACATCGCATAGCGACTAATTTAATCACCCATATTTCCAAAACCTAAGTTTTTACGGTAACTTGGGTGGTATAGTACTAAAGTTCTGGACCTATTCTATCATCCTATGTGTACGTCATGTTGGCACACCTCCGTATTTTTTTTATATTTCGTGTCAAACTTCGACAAATCGTTGTCCGCACATCGCATAGCGACTAATTTAATCACCCAAATTTCCAAAACCTAAGTTTTTACGGTAACTTGGGTGGTATAATAAGAAGTTCTGGTCCTATTCTATCACCCTATGTGTACATCATGTATCCACAATTCCGTATTTATTTTTATATTTCATGTCAAACTTAGACAAATCGTTGTCCGCACATCTCAATGCGACTACTTTAATCAGCCATATTTCCAAAACCTAAGTTTTTACGGTAACTTGGGTGGTATAGTACTAAAGTTCTGGACCTATTCTATCATCCTATGTGTACGTCATGTTTGCACACCTCCGTATTTTTTTTATATTTCGTGTCAAACTTCGACAAATCTCTGTCCGCACATCTCAATGCGACTAATTTAATCAGCCATATTTCCAAAACCTAAGTTTTTACGGTAACTTGGGTGGTATAATACAGAAGTTCTGGTCCTATTCTATCACCCTACGTGTACGTAATGTTGGCACACCTCCGTATTTATTATTATATTTCATGTCATACTTAGACAAATCGTTGTCCGCACATCGCATAGCGACTAATTTAATCACCCATATTTCCAAAACCTAAGTTTTTAAGTTAACTTGGGTGGTATAGTACTAAAGTTCTGGTCCTATTCTTTCATCCTACGTGTACGTCATGCTGACAAACTGCCGTATTTATTTTATTTTTCATGTCATACTTTGACAAATCGCTGTCCGCACATCTCAATGCGACTACTTTAATCAGCCATATTTCCAAAACCTAAGTTTTTACGGTAACTTGGGTGGTATAATACAGAAGTTCTGATCCTATTCTATCACCCTACGTGTACGTAATGTTGGCACACCTCCGTATTTATTATTATATTTCATGTCATACTTAGACAAATCGCTGTCCGCACATCTCAATGCGACTACTTTAATCACCCATATTTCCAAAACCTAAGTTTTTAAGGTAACTTGGGTGGTATAGTACTAAAGTTCTGGTCCTATTCTTTCATCCTACGTGTACGTCATGCTGACACACTGCCATATTTATTTTATATTTTATGTCAAACTTAAGTGGATCGCTGTCCACACATCCAAAGCGACTATTTAAATCCCCGTATTTCCAAAACCTAAGTTTTGACGGTAACCTGAGTGGTATAATAATATATTTCTAATCCTATTCTATCACCCAATGTGTAAGTCATGTATCCAAAATTCCGTATTTATTTTTATATTTCATGTCAAACTTAGACAAATCGTTGTCCGCACATCGCATAGCGACTAATTTAATCACCCATATTTCCAAAACCTAAGTTTTTACGGTAACTTGGGTGGTATAATACAGAAGTTCTGGTCCTATTCTATCACCCTACGTGTACGTAATGTTGGCACACCTCCGTATTTATTTTTATATTTCATGTCAAACTTAGACAAATCGTTGTCTGCATATCGCATAGCGACTAATTCAATCACCCATATTTCCAAAACCGAAGTTTTTACGGTAACTTGGGTGGTATAGTACTAAAGTTCTGGACCTATTCTATCATCCTATGTGTACGTCATGTTGGCACACCTCCGTATTTTTTTATATTTCGTGTCAAACTTCGACAAATCGTTGTCCGCACATCTCAATGAGACTACTTTAATCAGCCATATTTCCAAAACCTAAGTTTTTACGGTAACTTGGGGGGTATAATACAGAAGTTCTGGTCCTATTCTATCACCCTACGTGTACGTAATGTTGGCACACCTCCGTATTTATTATTATATTTCATGTCATACTTAGACAAATCGTTGTCCGCACATCGCATAGCGACTAATTTAATCACCCATATTTCCAAAACCTAAGTTTTTAAGGTAACTTGGGTGGTATAGTACTAAAGTTCTGGTCCTATTCTTTCATCCTATGTGTACGTCATGTATCCACAATTCCGTATTTATTTTATTTTTCATGTCATACTTTGACAAATCGCTGTCCGCACATCTCAATGCGACTACTTTAATCAGCCATATTTCCAAAACCTAAGTTTTTACGGTAACTTGGGTGGTATAGTACTAAAGTTCTGGACCTATTCTATCATCCTATGTGTACGTCATGTATCCACAATTCCGTATTTATTTTTCTATTTCATGTCAAACTTAGACAAATCGTTGTCCGCACATCGCATAGCGACTAATTTAATCACCCATATTTCCAAAACCTAAGTTTTTAAGGTAACTTGGGTGGTATAATACTAAATTTCAGGACCTATTCTATCATCCTATGTGTACGTCATGTTGGCACACTTCCGTATTTATTTTATTTTTCATGTCATACTTTGACAAATCGCTGTCCGCACATCTCAATGCGACTACTTTAATCAGCCATATTTCCAAAACCTAAGTTTTTACGGTAACTTGGGTGGTATAATACAGAAGTTCTGGTCCTATTCTATCACCCTGTGTGTACGTCATGTATCCACAATTCCGTATTTATTTTTATATTTCATGTCAAACTTAGACAAATCGTTGTCCGCTCATCGCATAGCGACTAATTTAATCACCCATATTTCCAAAACCTAAGTTTTTAAGGTAACTTGGGTGGTATAGTACTAAAGTTTTGGTCCTATTCTTTCATCCTACGTGTACATAATGTTGGCACACCTCCGTATTTATTTTTATATTTCATGTCAAAATTAGACAAATCGTTCCGCACATCGCATAGCGACTAATTTAATCACCCATATTTCCAAAACCTAAGTTTTTACGGTAACTTGGGTGGTATAGTACTAAAGTTCTGGACCTATTCTATCATCCTATGTGTACGTCATGTTGGCACACCTCCGTATTTTTTTTATATTTCGTGTCAAACTTCGACAAATCGTTGTCCGCACATCGCATAGCGACTAATTTAATCACCCAAATTTCCAAAACCTAAGTTTTTACGGTAACTTGGGTGGTATAATAAGAAGTTCTGGTCCTATTCTATCACCCTATGTGTACATCATGTATCCACAATTCCGTATTTATTTTTATATTTCATGTCAAACTTAGACAAATCGTTGTCCGCACATCTCAATGCGACTACTTTAATCAGCCATATTTCCAAAACCTAAGTTTTTACGGTAACTTGGGTGGTATAGTACTAAAGTTCTGGACCTATTCTATCATCCTATGTGTACGTCATGTTTGCACACCTCCGTATTTTTTTTATATTTCGTGTCAAACTTCGACAAATCTCTGTCCGCACATCTCAATGCGACTAATTTAATCAGCCATATTTCCAAAACCTAAGTTTTTACGGTAACTTGGGTGGTATAATACAGAAGTTCTGGTCCTATTCTATCACCCTACGTGTACGTAATGTTGGCACACCTCCGTATTTATTATTATATTTCATGTCATACTTAGACAAATCGTTGTCCGCACATCGCATAGCGACTAATTTAATCACCCATATTTCCAAAACCTAAGTTTTTAAGTTAACTTGGGTGGTATAGTACTAAAGTTCTGGTCCTATTCTTTCATCCTACGTGTACGTCATGCTGACAAACTGCCGTATTTATTTTATTTTTCATGTCATACTTTGACAAATCGCTGTCCGCACATCTCAATGCGACTACTTTAATCAGCCATATTTCCAAAACCTAAGTTTTTACGGTAACTTGGGTGGTATAGTACTAAGGTTCTGGACCTATTCTATCATCCTATGTGTACGTCATGTTGGCACACCTCCGTATTTTTTTATATTTCGTGTCAAACTTCGACAAATCTCTGTCCGCACATCTCAATGCGACTACTTTAATCACCCATATTTCCAAAACCTAAGTTTTTAAGGTAACTTGGGTGGTATAGTACTAGAGTTCTGGTCCTATTCTTTCATCCTACGTGTACGTCATGCTGACACACTGCCATATTTATTTTATATTTTATGTCAAACTTAGGTGGATCGCTGTCCACACATCCAAAGCGACTATTTAAATCACCCGTATTTCCAAAACCTAAGTTTTGACGGTAACCTGAGTGGTATAATAATATATTTCTAATCCTATTCTATCACCCAATGTGTAAGTCATGTATCCAAAATTCCGTATTTATTTTTATATTTCATGTCAAACTTAGACAAATCGTTGTCCGCACATCGCATAGCGACTAATTTAATCACCCATATTTCCAAAACCTAAGTTTTTACGGTAACTTGGGTGGTATAATACAGAAGTTCTGGTCCTATTCTATCACCCTACGTGTACGTAATGTTGGCACACCTCCGTATTTATTTTTATATTTCATGTCAAACTTAGACAAATCGTTGTCCGCATATCGCATAGCGACTAATTCAATCACCCATATTTCCAAAACCTAAGTTTTTACGGTAACTTGGGTGGTATAGTACTAAAGTTCTGGACCTATTCTATCATCCTATGTGTACGTCATGTTGGCACACCTCCGTATTTTTTTATATTTCGTGTCAAACTTCGACAAATCGTTGTCCGCACATCTCAATGAGACTACTTTAATCAGCCATATTTCCAAAACCTAAGTTTTTACGGTAACTTGGGGGGTATAATACAGAAGTTCTGGTCCTATTCTATCACCCTACGTGTACGTAATGTTGGCACACCTCCGTATTTATTATTATATTTCATGTCATACTTAGACAAATCGTTGTCCGCACATCGCATAGCGACTAATTTAATCACCCATATTTCCAAAACCTAAGTTTTTAAGGTAACTTGGGTGGTATAGTACTAAAGTTCTGGTCCTATTCTTTCATCCTATGTGTACGTCATGTATCCACAATTCCGTATTTATTTTATTTTTCATGTCATACTTTGACAAATCGCTGACCGCACATCTCAATGCGACTACTTTAATCAGCCATATTTCCAAAACCTAAGTTTTTACGGTAACTTGGGTGGTATAGTACTACAGTTCTGGACCTATTCTATCATCCTATGTGTACGTCATGTATCCACAATTCCGTATTTATTTTTATATTTCATGTCAAACTTAGACAAATCGTTGTCCGCACATCGCATAGCGACTAATTTAATCACCCATATTTCCAAAACCTAAGTTTTTAAGGTAACTTGGGTGGTATAATACTAAATTTCAGGACCTATTCTATCATCCTATGTGTACGTCACGTTGGCACACTTCCGTATTTATTTTATTTTTCATGTCATACTTTGACAAATCGCTGTCCGCACATCTCAATGCGACTACTTTAATCAGCCATATTTCCAAAACCTAAGTTTTTACGGTAACTTGGGTGGTATAATACAGAAGTTCTGGTCCTATTCTATCACCCTGTGTGTACGTCATGTATCCACAATTCCGTATTTATTTTTATATTTCATGTCAAACTTAGACAAATCGTTGTCCGCTCATCGCATAGCGACTAATTTAATCACCCATATTTCCAAAACCTAAGTTTTTAAGGTAACTTGGGTGGTATAATACTAAATTTCAGGACCTATTCTATCATCCTATGTGTACGTCATGTTGGCACACTTCCGTATTTATTTTATTTTTCATGTCATACTTTGACATATCGCTGTCCGCACATCTCAATGCGACTACTTCAATCAGCCATATTTCCAAAACCTAAGTTTTTACGGTAACTTGGGTGGTATAGTACTAAAGTTCTGGACCTATTCTATCATCCTATGTGTACGTCATGTTGGCAAACCTCCGTATTTTTTTTATATTTCGTGTCAAACTTCGACAAATCTCTGTCCGCACATCTCAATGCGACTACTTTAATCAGCCATATTTCCAAAACCTAAGTTTTTACGGTAACTTGGGTGGTATAATACAGAAGATTTGGTCCTATTCTATCACCCTACGTGTACGTAATGTTGGCACACCTCCGTATTTATTATTATATTTCATGTCATACTTAGACAAATCGTTGTCCGCACATCGCATAGCGACTAATTTAATCACCTATATTTCCAAAACCTAAGTTTTTAAGGTAACTTGGGTGGTATAGTACTAAAGTTGTGGTCCTATTCTTTCATCCTATGTGTACGTCATGTTGGCACACTTCCGTATTTATTTTATTTTTCATGTCATACTTTGACAAATCGCTGTCCGCACATCTCAATGCGACTACTTTAATCAGCCATATTTCCAAAACCTAAGTTTTTACGGTAACTTGGGTGGTATAATACAGAAGTTCTGGTCCTATTCTATCACCCTATGTGTACGTCATGTATCCACAATTCCGTATTTATTTTTATATTACATGTCAAACTTAGACAAATCGTTATCCGCACATCGCATAGCGACTAATTTAATCAGCCATATTTCCAAAACCTAAGTTTTTACGGTAACTTGGGTGGTATAATACAGAAGTTCTGGTCCTATTTCATCACCCTACGTGTACGTCATGCTGACACACTGCCGTATTTATTTTATATTTTATGTCAAACTTAGGTGGATCACTGTCCACACATCCAAAGCGACTAATTTAATCACCCATATTTCCAAAACCTAAGTTTTTAAGGTAACTTGGGTGGTATAGTACTAAAGTTCTGGTCCTATTCTTTCATCCTACGTGTACGTCATGCTGACACACTGCCGTATTTATTTTATTTTTCATGTCATACTTTGACGAATCGCTGTCCGCACATCTCAATGCGACTACTTTAATCAGCCATATTTCCAAAACCTAAGTTTTTACGGTAACTTGGGTGGTATAATACAGAAGTTGTGGTCCTATTCTATCACCCTATGTGTACGTCATGTATCCACAATTCCGTATTTATTTTTATATTTCATGTCAAACTTAGACAAATCGTTGTCCGCACATCGCATAGCGACTAATTTAATCACCCATATTTCCAAAACCTAAGTTTTTAAGGTAACTTGGGAGGTATAGTACTAAAGTTCTGGACGTATTCTATCATCCTATGTGTACGTCATGTTGGCACACCTCCGTATTTTTTTTATATTTCGTGTCAAACTTCGACAAATCTCTGTCCGCACATCTCAATGCGACTATTTTAATCAGCCATATTTCCAAAACCTAAGTTTTTACGGTAACTTGGGTGGTATACTACAGAAGTTCTGGTCCTATTCTATCACCCTAAGTGTACGTAATGTTGGCACACCTCCGTATTTATTATTATATTTCATGTCATACTTAGACAAATCGTTGTCCGCACATCGCATAGCGACTAATTTAATCACCCATATTTCCAAAACCTAAGTTTTTAGGGTAACTTGGGTGGTATAGTACTAAAGTTCTGGTCCTATTCTTTCATCCTACGTGTACGTCATGCTGACACACTGCCGTATTTATTTTATTTTTCATGTCATACTTTGACAAATCGCTGTCCGCACATCTCAATGCGACTAATTTAATCAGCCATATTTCCAAAACCTATAATACAGAAGTTCTGGTCCTATTTCATCTCCCTACGTGTAAGTCATGCTGACACACTGCCGTATTTATTTTATATTTTATGTCAAACTTAGGTGGATCACTGTCCACACATCCAAAGCGACTATTTTAATCACCCGTATTTCCAAAACCTAAGTTTTTAAGGTTATCTTGGGTGGTATAGTACTAAAGTTCTGGTCCTATTCTTTCATCCTACGTGTACGTCATGCTGACACACTGCAGTATTTATTTTATATTTTATGTCAATCTTAGACAAATCGTTGTCCGCACATCGCATAGCGACTAATTTAATCACCCATATTTCCAAAACCTAAGTTTTTACGGTAACTTGGGTGGTATAGTACTAAAGTTCTGGACCTATTCTATCATCCTATGTGTACGTCATGTTGGCACACCTCCGTATTTTTTTTATATTTCGTGTCAAACTTCGACAAATCGTTGTCCGCACATCGCATAGCGACTAATTTAATCAGCCATATTTCCAAAACCTAAGTTTTTACGGTAACTTGGGTGGTATAATACAGAAGTTCTGGTCCTATTCTATCACCCTACGTGTACGTAATGTTAGCACACCTCCGTATTTATTATTATATTTCATGTCATACTTAGACAAATCGTTGTCCGCACATCGCATAGCGACTAATTTAATCACCCATATTTCCAAAACCTAAGTTTTTAAGGTAACTTGGGTGGTATAGTACTAAAGTTCTGGTCCTATTCTTTCATCCTACATGTACGTCATGCTGATACACTGCCGTATTTATTTTATTTTTCATGTCATACTTTGACGAATCGCTGTCCGCACATCTCAATGCGACTACTTTAATCAGCCATATTTCCAAAACCTAAGTTTTTACGGTAACCTGGGTGGTATAATACAGAAGTTCTGGTCCTATTCTATCACCCTATGTGTACGTCATGTATCCACAATTCCGTATTTATTCTTATATTTCATGTCAAACTTAGACAAATCGTTGTCCGCACATCGCATAGCGACTAATTTAATCACCCATATTTCCAAAACCTAAGTTTTTAAGGTTAATTGGGTGGTATAATACTAAATTTCAGGACCTATTCTATCATCCTATGTGTACGTCATGTTGGCACACTTCCGTATTTATTTTATTTTTCATGTCATACTTTGACAAATCGCTGTCCGCACATCTCAATGCGACTACTTTAATCAGCCATATTTCCAAAACCTAAGTTTTTACGGTAACTTGGGTGGTATAATACAGAAGTTCTGGTCCTATTTCATCACCCTACGTGTACGTCATGCTGACACACTGCCGTATTTATTTTATATTTTATGTCAAACTTAGGTGGATCACTGTCCACTCATCCAAAGCGACTAATTTAATCACCCATATTTTTAAAACCTAAGTTTTTAAGGTAACTTGGGTGGTATAATACTAAATTTCAGGACCTATTCTATCATCCTATGTGTACGTCATGTTGGCACACTTCCGTATTTATTTTATATTTTTCATGTCATACTTTGACAAATCGCTGTCCGCACATCTCAATGCGACTACTTTAATCAGCCATATTTCCAAAACCTAAGTTTTTACGGTAACTTGGGAGGTATAGTACTAAAGTTCTGGACGTATTCTATCATCCTATGTGTACGTCATGTTGGCACACCTCCGTATTTTTTTTATATTTCGTGTCAAACTTCGACAAATCTCTGTCCGCACATCTCAATGCGACTACTTTAATCAGCCATATTTCCAAAACCTAAGTTTTTACGGTAACTTGGGTGGTATACTACAGAAGTTCTGGTCCTATTCTATCACCCTACGTGTACGTAATGTTGGCACACCTCCGTATTTATTATTATATTTCATGTCATACTTAGACAAATCGTTGTCCGCACATCGCATAGCGACTAATTTAATCACCCATATTTCCAAAACCTAAGTTTTTACGGTAACTTGGGTGGTATAGTACTAAAGTTCTGGACCTATTCTATCATCCTATGTGTACGTCATGTTTTCACACCTCCGTATTTTTTTATATTTCGTGTCAAACTTCGACAAATCGTTGTCCGCACAGCGCATAGCGACTAATTTAATCAGCCATATTTCCAAAACCTAAGTTTTTACGGTAACTTGGGTGGTATAATACAGAAGTTCTGGTCCTATTCTATCACCCTAAGTGTACGTAATGTTGGCACACCTCCGTATTTATTATTATATTTCATGTCATACTTAGACAAATCGTTGTCCGCACATCGCATAACGACTAATTTAATCACCCATATTTCCAAAACCTAAGTTTTTAAGGTAACTTGGGTGGTATAGTACTAATGTTCTGGTCCTATTCTTTCATCCTACGTGTACGTCATGCTGACACACTGCCGTATTTATTTTATTTTTCATGTCATACTTTGACAAATCGCTGTCCGCACATCTCAATGCGACTACTTTAATCAGCCATATTTCCAAAACCTATAATACAGAAGTTCTGGTCCTATTTCATCTCCCTACGTGTACGTCATGCTGACAAACTGCCGTATTTATTTTATATTTTATGTCAAACTTAGGTGGATCACTGTCCACACATCCAAAGCGACTATTTTAATCACCCGTATTTCCAAAACCTAAGTTTTTAAGGTTATCTTGGGTGGTATAGTACTAAAGTTCTGGTCCTATTCTTTCATCCTACGTGTACGTCATGCTGACACACTGCCGTATTTATTTTATATTTTATGTCAATCTTAGACAAATCGTTGTCCGCAACATCGCATAGCGACTAATTTAATCACCCATATTTCCAAAACCTAAGTTTTTACGGTAACTTGGGTGGTATAATACAGAAGTTCTGGTCCTATTCTATCACCCTATGTGTACGTCATGTATCCACAATTCCGTATTTATTCTTATATTTCATGTCAAACTTAGACAAATCGTTGTCCGCACATCGCATAGCGACTAATTTAATCAGCCATATTTCCAAAACCTAAGTTTTTACGGTAACTTGGGTGGTATAATACTGAAGTTCTGGTCCTATTCTATCACCCTACGTGTACGTAATGTTAGCACACCTCCGTATTTATTATTATATTTCATGTCATACTTAGACAAATCGTTGTCCGCACATCGCATAGCGACTAATTTAATCACCCATATTTCCAAAACCTAAGTTTTTAAGGTAACTTGGGTGGTATAGTACTAAAGTTCTGGTCCTATTCTTTCATCCTACATGTACGTCATGCTGATACACTGCCGTATTTATTTTATTTTTCATGTCATACTTTGACGAATCGCTGTCCGCACATCTCAATGCGACTACTTTAATCAGCCATATTTCCAAAACCTAAGTTTTTACGGTAACTTGGGTGGTATAATACAGAAGTTCTGGTCCTATTCTATCACCCTATGTGTACGTCATGTATCCACAATTCCGTATTTATTCTTATATTTCATGTCAAACTTAGACAAATCGTTGTCCGCACATCGCATAGCGACTAATTTAATCACCCATATTTCCAAAACCTAAGTTTTTAAGGTTACTTGGGTGGTATAATACTAAATTTCAGGACCTATTCTATCATCCTATGTGTACGTCATGTTGGCACACTTCCGTATTTATTTTATTTTTCATGTCATACTTTGACAAATCGCTGTCCGCACATCTCAATGCGACTACTTTAATCAGCCATATTTCCAAAACCTAAGTTTTTACGGTAACTTGGGTGGTATAATACAGAAGTTCTGGTCCTATTTCATCACCCTACGTGTACGTCATGCTGACACACTGCCGTATTTATTTTATATTTTATGTCAAACTTAGGTGGATCACTGTCCACTCATCCAAAGCGACTAATTTAATCACCCATATTTTTAAAACCTAAGTTTTTAAGGTAACTTGGGTGGTATAATACTAAATTTCAGGACCTATTCTATCATCCTATGTGTACGTCATGTTGGCACACTTCCGTATTTATTTTATATTTTTCATGTCATACTTTGACAAATCGCTGTCCGCACATCTCAATGCGACTACTTTAATCAGCCATATTTCCAAAACCTAAGTTTTTACGGTAACTTGGGAGGTATAGTACTAAAGTTCTGGACGTATTCTATCATCCTATGTGTACGTCATGTTGGCACACCTCCGTATTTTTTTTATATTTCGTGTCAAACTTCGACAAATCTCTGTCCGCACATCTCAATGCGACTACTTTAATCAGCCATATTTCCAAAACCTAAGTTTTTACGGTAACTTGGGTGGTATACTACAGAAGTTCTGGTCCTATTCTATCACCCTACGTGTACGTAATGTTGGCACACCTCCGTATTTATTATTATATTTCATGTCATACTTAGACAAATCGTTGTCCGCACATCGCATAGCGACTAATTTAATCACCCATATTTCCAAAACCTAAGTTTTTACGGTAACTTGGGTGGTATAGTACTAAAGTTCTGGACCTATTCTATCATCCTATGTGTACGTCATGTTTTCACACCTCCGTATTTTTTTATATTTCGTGTCAAACTTCGACAAATCGTTGTCCGCACAGCGCATAGCGACTAATTTAATCAGCCATATTCCAAAACCTAAGTTTTTACGGTAACTTGGGTGGTATAATACAGAAGTTCTGGTCCTATTCTATCACCCTAAGTGTACGTAATGTTGGCACACCTCCGTATTTATTATTATATTTCATGTCATACTTAGACAAATCGTTGTCCGCACATCGCATAACGACTAATTTAATCACCCATATTTCCAAAACCTAAGTTTTTAAGGTAACTTGGGTGGTATAGTACTAATGTTCTGGTCCTATTCTTTCATCCTACGTGTACGTCATGCTGACACACTGCCGTATTTATTTTATTTTTCATGTCATACTTTGACAAATCGCTGTCTGCACATCTCAATGCGACTACTTTAATCAGCCATATTTCCAAAACCTATAATACAGAAGTTCTGGTCCTATTTCATCTCCCTACGTGTACGTCATGCTGACACACTGCCGTATTTATTTTATATTTTATGTCAAACTTAGGTGGATCACTGTCCACACATCCAAAGCGACTATTTTAATCACCCGTATTTCCAAAACCTAAGTTTTTAAGGTTATCTTGGGTGGTATAGTACTAAAGTTCTGGTCCTATTCTTTCATCCTACGTGTACGTCATGCTGACACACTGCCGTATTTATTTTATATTTTATGTCAATCTTAGACAAATCGTTGTCCGCAACATCGCATAGCGACTAATTTAATCACCCATATTTCCAAAACCTAAGTTTTTACGGTAACTTGGGTGGTATAGTACTAAAGTTCTGGACCTATTCTATCATCCTATGTGTACGTCATGTTGGCACACCTCCGTATTTTTTTTATATTTCGGGTCAAACTTCGACAAATCGTTGTCCGCACATCGCATAGCGACTAATTTAATCAGCCATATTTCCAAAACCTAAGTTTTTACGGTAACTTGGGTGGTATAATACAGAAGTTCTGGTCCTATTCTATCACCCTACGTGTACGTAATGTTAGCACACCTCCGTATTTATTATTATATTTCATGTCATACTTAGACAAATCGTTGTCCGCACATCGCATAGCGACTAATTTAATCACCCATATTTCCAAAACCTAAGTTTTTAAGGTATCTTGGGTGGTATAGTACTAAAGTTCTGGTCCTATTCTTTCATCCTACGTGTACGTCATGCTGACACACTGCCGTATTTATTTTATTTTTCATGTCATACTTTGACGAATCGCTGTCCGCACATCTCAATGCGACTACTTTAATCAGCCATATTTCCAAAACCTAAGTTTTTACGGTAACTTGGGTGGTATAATACAGAAGTTCTGGTCCTATTCTATCACCCTATGTGTACGTCATGTATCCACAATTCCGTATTTATTTTTATATTTCATGTCAAACTTAGACAAATCGTTGTCCGCACATCGCATAGCGACTAATTTAATCACCCATATTTCCAAAACCTAAGTTTTTAAGGTAACTTGGGTGGTATAATACTAAATTTCAGGACCTATTCTATCATCCTATGTGTACGTCATGTTGGCACACTTCCGTATTTATTTTATTTTTCATGTCATACTTTGACAAATCGCTGTCCGCACATCTCAATGCGACTACTTTAATCAGCCATATTTCCAAAACCTAAGTTTTTACTGTAACTTGGGTGGTATAGTACTAAAGTTCTGGACCTTTTCTATCATCCTATGTGTACGTCATGTTGGCACACCTCCGTATTTTTTTTATATTTCGTGTCAAACTTCGACAAATCTCTGTCCGCACATCTCAATGCGACTACTTTAATCAGCCATATTTCCAAAACCTAAGTTTTTACGGTAACTTGGGTGGTATAATACAGAAGTTCTGGTCCTATTCTATCACCCTAAGTGTACGTAATGTTGGCACACCTCCGTATTTATTGTTATATTTCATGTCATACTTAGACAAATCGTTGTCCGCACATCGCATAGCGACTAATTTATTCACCCATATTTCCAAAACCTAAGTTTTTAAGGTAACTTGGGTGGTATAGTACTAAAGTTCTGGTCCTATTCTTTCATCCTACGTGTACGTCATGCTGACACACTGCCGTATTTATTTTATTTTTCATGTCATACTTTGACAAATCGCTGTCCGCACATCTCAATGCGACTACTTTAATCAGCCATATTTCCAAAACCTAAGTTTTTACGGTAACTTGGGAGGTATAGTACTAAAGTTCTGGACGTATTCTATCATCCTATGTGTACGTCATGTTGGCACACCTCCGTATTTTTTTTATATTTCGTGTCAAACTTCGACAAATCTCTGTCCGCACATCTCAATGCGACTACTTTAATCAGCCATATTTCCAAAACCTAAGTTTTTACGGTAACTTGGGTGGTATACTACAGAAGTTCTGGTCCTATTCTATCACCCTACGTGTACGTAATGTTGGCACACCTCCGTATTTATTATTATATTTCATGTCATACTTAGACAAATCGTTGTCCGCACATCGCATAGCGACTAATTTAATCACCCATATTTCCAAAACCTAAGTTTTTACGGTAACTTGGGTGGTATAGTACTAAAGTTCTGGACCTATTCTATCATCCTATGTGTACGTCATGTTTTCACACCTCCGTATTTTTTTATATTTCGTGTCAAACTTCGACAAATCGTTGTCCGCACAGCGCATAGCGACTAATTTAATCAGCCATATTTCCAAAACCTAAGTTTTTACGGTAACTTGGGTGGTATAATACAGAAGTTCTGGTCCTATTCTATCACCCTAAGTGTACGTAATGTTGGCACACCTCCGTATTTATTATTATATTTCATGTCATACTTAGACAAATCGTTGTCCGCACATCGCATAACGACTAATTTAATCACCCATATTTCCAAAACCTAAGTTTTTAAGGTAACTTGGGTGGTATAGTACTAATGTTCTGGTCCTATTCTTTCATCCTACGTGTACGTCATGCTGACACACTGCCGTATTTATTTTATTTTTCATGTCATACTTTGACAAATCGCTGTCCGCACATCTCAATGCGACTACTTTAATCAGCCATATTTCCAAAACCTATAATACAGAAGTTCTGGTCCTATTTCATCTCCCTACGTGTACGTCATGCTGACAAACTGCCGTATTTATTTTATATTTTATGTCAAACTTAGGTGGATCACTGTCCACACATCCAAAGCGACTATTTTAATCACCCGTATTTCCAAAACCTAAGTTTTTAAGGTTATCTTGGGTGGTATAGTACTAAAGTTCTGGTCCTATTCTTTCATCCTACGTGTACGTCATGCTGACACACTGCCGTATTTATTTTATATTTTATGTCAATCTTAGACAAATCGTTGTCCGCAACATCGCATAGCGACTAATTTAATCACCCATATTTCCAAAACCTAAGTTTTTACGGTAACTTGGGTGGTATAATACAGAAGTTCTGGTCCTATTCTATCACCCTATGTGTACGTCATGTATCCACAATTCCGTATTTATTCTTATATTTCATGTCAAACTTAGACAAATCGTTGTCCGCACATCGCATAGCGACTAATTTAATCAGCCATATTTCCAAAACCTAAGTTTTTACGGTAACTTGGGTGGTATAATACTGAAGTTCTGGTCCTATTCTATCACCCTACGTGTACGTAATGTTAGCACACCTCCGTATTTATTATTATATTTCATGTCATACTTAGACAAATCGTTGTCCGCACATCGCATAGCGACTAATTTAATCACCCATATTTCCAAAACCTAAGTTTTTAAGGTAACTTGGGTGGTATAGTACTAAAGTTCTGGTCCTATTCTTTCATCCTACATGTACGTCATGCTGATACACTGCCGTATTTATTTTATTTTTCATGTCATACTTTGACGAATCGCTGTCCGCACATCTCAATGCGACTACTTTAATCAGCCATATTTCCAAAACCTAAGTTTTTACGGTAACTTGGGTGGTATAATACAGAAGTTCTGGTCCTATTCTATCACCCTATGTGTACGTCATGTATCCACAATTCCGTATTTATTCTTATATTTCATGTCAAACTTAGACAAATCGTTGTCCGCACATCGCATAGCGACTAATTTAATCACCCATATTTCCAAAACCTAAGTTTTTAAGGTTACTTGGGTGGTATAATACTAAATTTCAGGACCTATTCTATCATCCTATGTGTACGTCATGTTGGCACACTTCCGTATTTATTTTATTTTTCATGTCATACTTTGACAAATCGCTGTCCGCACATCTCAATGCGACTACTTTAATCAGCCATATTTCCAAAACCTAAGTTTTTACGGTAACTTGGGTGGTATAATACAGAAGTTCTGGTCCTATTTCATCACCCTACGTGTACGTCATGCTGACACACTGCCGTATTTATTTTATATTTTATGTCAAACTTAGGTGGATCACTGTCCACTCATCCAAAGCGACTAATTTAATCACCCATATTTTTAAAACCTAAGTTTTTAAGGTAACTTGGGTGGTATAATACTAAATTTCAGGACCTATTCTATCATCCTATGTGTACGTCATGTTGGCACACTTCCGTATTTATTTTATATTTTTCATGTCATACTTTGACAAATCGCTGTCCGCACATCTCAATGCGACTACTTTAATCAGCCATATTTCCAAAACCTAAGTTTTTACGGTAACTTGGGAGGTATAGTACTAAAGTTCTGGACGTATTCTATCATCCTATGTGTACGTCATGTTGGCACACCTCCGTATTTTTTTTATATTTCGTGTCAAACTTCGACAAATCTCTGTCCGCACATCTCAATGCGACTACTTTAATCAGCCATATTTCCAAAACCTAAGTTTTTACGGTAACTTGGGTGGTATACTACAGAAGTTCTGGTCCTATTCTATCACCCTACGTGTACGTAATGTTGGCACACCTCCGTATTTATTATTATATTTCATGTCATACTTAGACAAATCGTTGTCCGCACATCGCATAGCGACTAATTTAATCACCCATATTTCCAAAACCTAAGTTTTTACGGTAACTTGGGTGGTATAGTACTAAAGTTCTGGACCTATTCTATCATCCTATGTGTACGTCATGTTTTCACACCTCCGTATTTTTTTATATTTCGTGTCAAACTTCGACAAATCGTTGTCCGCACAGCGCATAGCGACTAATTTAATCAGCCATATTTCCAAAACCTAAGTTTTTACGGTAACTTGGGTGGTATAATACAGAAGTTCTGGTCCTATTCTATCACCCTAAGTGTACGTAATGTTGGCACACCTCCGTATTTATTATTATATTTCATGTCATACTTAGACAAATCGTTGTCCGCACATCGCATAACGACTAATTTAATCACCCATATTTCCAAAACCTAAGTTTTTAAGGTAACTTGGGTGGTATAGTACTAATGTTCTGGTCCTATTCTTTCATCCTACGTGTACGTCATGCTGACACACTGCCGTATTTATTTTATTTTTCATGTCATACTTTGACAAATCGCTGTCTGCACATCTCAATGCGACTACTTTAATCAGCCATATTTCCAAAACCTATAATACAGAAGTTCTGGTCCTATTTCATCTCCCTACGTGTACGTCATGCTGACACACTGCCGTATTTATTTTATATTTTATGTCAAACTTAGGTGGATCACTGTCCACACATCCAAAGCGACTATTTTAATCACCCGTATTTCCAAAACCTAAGTTTTTAAGGTTATCTTGGGTGGTATAGTACTAAAGTTCTGGTCCTATTCTTTCATCCTACGTGTACGTCATGCTGACACACTGCCGTATTTATTTTATATTTTATGTCAATCTTAGACAAATCGTTGTCCGCAACATCGCATAGCGACTAATTTAATCACCCATATTTCCAAAACCTAAGTTTTTACGGTAACTTGGGTGGTATAGTACTAAAGTTCTGGACCTATTCTATCATCCTATGTGTACGTCATGTTGGCACACCTCCGTATTTTTTTTATATTTCGGGTCAAACTTCGACAAATCGTTGTCCGCACATCGCATAGCGACTAATTTAATCAGCCATATTTCCAAAACCTAAGTTTTTACGGTAACTTGGGTGGTATAATACAGAAGTTCTGGTCCTATTCTATCACCCTACGTGTACGTAATGTTAGCACACCTCCGTATTTATTATTATATTTCATGTCATACTTAGACAAATCGTTGTCCGCACATCGCATAGCGACTAATTTAATCACCCATATTTCCAAAACCTAAGTTTTTAAGGTATCTTGGGTGGTATAGTACTAAAGTTCTGGTCCTATTCTTTCATCCTACGTGTACGTCATGCTGACACACTGCCGTATTTATTTTATTTTTCATGTCATACTTTGACGAATCGCTGTCCGCACATCTCAATGCGACTACTTTAATCAGCCATATTTCCAAAACCTAAGTTTTTACGGTAACTTGGGTGGTATAATACAGAAGTTCTGGTCCTATTCTATCACCCTATGTGTACGTCATGTATCCACAATTCCGTATTTATTTTTATATTTCATGTCAAACTTAGACAAATCGTTGTCCGCACATCGCATAGCGACTAATTTAATCACCCATATTTCCAAAACCTAAGTTTTTAAGGTAACTTGGGTGGTATAATACTAAATTTCAGGACCTATTCTATCATCCTATGTGTACGTCATGTTGGCACACTTCCGTATTTATTTTATTTTTCATGTCATACTTTGACAAATCGCTGTCCGCACATCTCAATGCGACTACTTTAATCAGCCATATTTCCAAAACCTAAGTTTTTACTGTAACTTGGGTGGTATAGTACTAAAGTTCTGGACCTTTTCTATCATCCTATGTGTACGTCATGTTGGCACACCTCCGTATTTTTTTTATATTTCGTGTCAAACTTCGACAAATCTCTGTCCGCACATCTCAATGCGACTACTTTAATCAGCCATATTTCCAAAACCTAAGTTTTTACGGTAACTTGGGTGGTATAATACAGAAGTTCTGGTCCTATTCTATCACCCTAAGTGTACGTAATGTTGGCACACCTCCGTATTTATTGTTATATTTCATGTCATACTTAGACAAATCGTTGTCCGCACATCGCATAGCGACTAATTTATTCACCCATATTTCCAAAACCTAAGTTTTTAAGGTAACTTGGGTGGTATAGTACTAAAGTTCTGGTCCTATTCTTTCATCCTACGTGTACGTCATGCTGACACACTGCCGTATTTATTTTATTTTTCATGTCATACTTTGACAAATCGCTGTCCGCACATCTCAATGCGACTACTTTAATCAGCCATATTTCCAAAACCTAAGTTTTTACGGTAACTTGGGTGGTATAGTACTAAAGTTCTGGACCTATTCTATCATCCTATGTGTACGTCATGTTGGCACACCTCCGTATTTTTTTTATATTTCGTGTCAAACCTCGACAAATCTCTGTCCGCACTTCTCAATGCGACTACTTTAATCAGCCATATTTCCAAAACCTAAGTTTTTACGGTAACTTGGGTGGTATACTTCAGAAGTTCTGGTCCTATTCTATCACCCTACGTGTACGTAATGTTGGCACACCTCCGTATTTATTATTATATTTCATGTCATACTTAGACAAATTGTTGTCCGCACATCGCATAGCGACTAATTTAATCACCCATATTTCCAAAACCTAAGTTTTTACGGTAACTTGGGTGGTATAGTACTAAAGTTCTGGACCTATTCTATCATCCTATGTGTACGTCATGTTTTCACACCTCCGTATTTTTTTATATTTCGTGTCAAACTTCGACAAATCGTTGTCCGCACATCGCATAGCGACTAATTTAATCAGCCATATTTCCAAAACCTAAGTTTTTACGGTAACTTGGGTGGTATAATACAGAAGTTCTGGTCCTATTCTATCACCCTAAGTGTACGTAATGTTGGCACACCTCCGTATTTATTATTATATTTCATGTCATACTTAGACAAATCGTTGTCCGCACATCGCATAGCGACTAATTTAATCACCCATATTTCCAAAACCTAAGTTTTTACGGTAACTTGGGTGGTATAATACAGAAGTTCTGGTCCTATTCTATCACCCTAAGTGTACGTAATGTTGGCACACCTCCGTAATATTATTATTATATTTCATGTCATACTTAGACAAATCGTTGTCCGCACATCGCATAGCGACTAATTTAATCACCCATATTTCCAAAACCTAAGTTTTTACGGTAACTTGGGTGGTATAGTACTAAAGTTCTGGACCTATACTATCATCCTATGTGTACGTCATGTTTTCACACCTCCGTATTTTTTTATATTTCGTGTCAAACTTCGACAAATCGTTGTCCGCACATCGCATAGCGACTAATTTAATCAGCCATATTTCCAAAACCTAAGTTTTTACGGTAACTTGGGTGGTATAATACAGAAGTTCTGATCCTATTCTATCACCCTAAGTGTACGTAATGTTGGCACACCTCCGTATTTATTATTATATTTCATGTCATACTTAGACAAATCGTTGTCCGCACATCGCATAGCGACTAATTTAATCACCAATATTTCCAAAACCTAAGTTTTTAAGGTAACTTGGGTGGTATAGTACTAAAGTTCTGGTCCTAGTCTTTCATCCTACGTGTACGTCATGCTGACACACTGCCGTATTTATTTTATTTTTCATGTCATACTTTGACAAATCGCTGTCCGCACATCTCAATGCGACTACTTTAATCAGCCATATTTCCAAAACTTATAATATAGAAGTTCTGGTCCTATTTCATCACCCTACGTGTACGTCATGCTGACACACTGCCGTATTCATTTTATATTTTATGTCAAACTTAGGTGGATCACTGTCCACACATCCAAAGCGACTATTTTAATCACCCGTATTTCCAAAACCTAAGTTTTTAAGGTTATCTTGGGTGGTATAGTACTAAAGTTCTGGTCCTATTCTTTCATGCTACGTGTACGTCATGCTGACACACTGCCGTATTTATTTTATATTTTATGTCAAACTTAGACAAATCGTTGTCCGCACATCGCATAGCGACTAATTTAATCACCCATATTTCCAAAACCTAAGTTTTTACGGTAACTTGGGTGGTATAGTACTAAAGTTCTGGACCTATACTATCATCCTATGTGTACGTCATGTTTTCACACCTCCGTATTTTTTTATATTTCGTGTCAAACTTCGACAAATCGTTGTCCGCACATCGCATAGCGACTAATTTAATCAGCCATATTTCCAAAACCTAAGTTTTTACGGTAACTTGGGTGGTATAATACAGAAGTTCTGGTCCTATTCTATCACCCTAAGTGTACGTAATGTTGGCACACCTCCGTATTTATTATTATATTTCATGTCATACTTAGACAAATCGTTGTCCGCACATCGCATAGCGACTAATTTAATCACCAATATTTCCAAAACCTAAGTTTTTAAGGTAACTTGGGTGGTATAGTACTAAAGTTCTGGTCCTAGTCTTTCATCCTACGTGTACGTCATGCTGACACACTGCCGTATTTATTTTATTTTTCATGTCATACTTTGACAAATCGCTGTCCGCACATCTCAATGCGACTACTTTAATCAGCCATATTTCCAAAACTTATAATACAGAAGTTCTGGTCCTATTTCATCACCCTACGTGTACGTCATGCTGACACACTGCCCTATTCATTTTATATTTTATGTCAAACTTAGGTGGATCACTGTCCACACATCCAAAGCGACTATTTTAATCACCCGTATTTCCAAAACCTAAGTTTTTAAGGTTATCTTGGGTGGTATAGTACTAAAGTTCTGGTCCTATTCTTTCATGCTACGTGTACGTCATGCTGACACACTGCCGTATTTATTTTATATTTCATGTCATACTTAGACAAATCGTTGTCCGCACATCGCATAGCGACTAATTTAATCACCCATATTTCCAAAACCTAAGTTTTTACGGTAACTTGGGTGGTATAATACAAAAGTTCTGGTCCTATTCTATCACCCTATGTGTACGTCATGTATCCACAATTCCGTATTTATTTTTATATTTCATGTCAAACTTAGACAAATCGCTGTCCGCACATCTCAATGCGACTACTTTAATCAGCCATATTTCCAAAACCTAAGTTTTTACGGTAACTTGGGTGGTATAGTACTAAAGTTCTGGACCTATTCTATCATCCTATGTGTACGTCATGTTGGCACACCTCCGTATTTTTTTATATTTCGTGTCAAACTTCGACAAATCGTTGTCCGCACATCGCATAGCGACTAATTTAATCAGCCATATTTCCAAAACCTAAGTTTTTACGGTAACTTGGGTGGTATAATACAGAAGTTCTTGTCCTATTCTATCACCCTACGTGTACGTAATGTTGGCTCACCTCCGTATTTATTATTATATTTCATGTCATACTTAGACAAATCGTTGTCCGCACATCGCATAGCGACTAATTTAATCACCCATATTTCCAAAACCTAAGTTTTTAAGGTAACTTGGGTTGTATAGTACTAAAGTTCTGGTCCTATTCTTTCATCCTACGTGTACGTCATGCTGACACACTGCCGTATTTATTTTATTTTTCATGTCATACTTTGACGAATCGCTGTCCGCACATCTCAATGCGACTACTTTAATCAGCCATATTTCCAAAACCTAAGTTTTTACGGTAACTTGGGTGGTATAATACAGAAGTTCTGGTCCTATTCTATCACCCTATGTGTACGTCATGTATCCACAATTCCGTATTTATTTTTATATTTCATGTCAAACGTAGACAAATCGTTGTCCGCACATCGCATAGCGACTAATTTAATCACCCATATTTCCAAAACCTAAGTTTTTAAGGTAACTTCGGTGGTATAATACTAAATTTCAGGACCTATTCTATCATCCTAAGTGTACGTCATGTTGGCACACTTCCGTATTTATTTTATTTTTCATTTCATACTTTGACAAATCGCTGTCCGCACATCTCAATGCGACTACTTTAATCAGCCATATTTCCAAAACCTAAGTTTTTACGGTAACTTGGGTGGTATAATACAGAAGTTCTGGTCCTATTCTATCACCCTAAGTGTACGTAATGTTGGCACACCTCCGTATTTATTGTTATATTTCATGTCATACTTAGACAAATCGTTGTCCGCACATCGCATAGCGACTAATTTATTCACCCATATTTCCAAAACCTAAGTTTTTAAGGTAACTTGGGTGGTATAGTACTAAAGTTCTGGACCTATTCTTTCATCCTACGTGTACGTCATGCTGACACACTGCCGTATTTATTTTATTTTTCATGTCATACTTTGACAAATCGCTGTCCGCACATCTCAATGCGACTACTTTAATCAGCCATATTTCCAAAACCTAAGTTTTTACGGTAACTTGGGTGGTATAGTACTAAAGTTCTGGACCTATTCTATCATCCTATGTGTACGTCATGTTGGCACACCTCCGTATTTTTTTTATATTTCGTGTCAAACCTCGACAAATCTCTGTCCGCACTTCTCAATGCGACTACTTTAATCAGCCATATTTCCAAAACCTAAGTTTTTACGGTAACTTGGGTGGTATACTACAGAAGTTCTGGTCCTATTCTATCACCCTACGTGTACGTAATGTTGGCACACCTCCGTATTTATTATTATATTTCATGTCATACTTAGACAAATTGTTGTCCGCACATCGCATAGCGACTAATTTAATCACCCATATTTCCAAAACCTAAGTTTTTACGGTAACTTGGGTGGTATAGTACTAAAGTTCTGGACCTATTGTATCATCCTATGTGTACGTCATGTTTTCACACCTCCGTATTTTTTTATATTTCGTGTCAAACTTCGACAAATCGTTGTCCGCACATCGCATAGCGACTAATTTAATCAGCCATATTTCCAAAACCTAAGTTTTTACGGTAACTTAGGTGGTATAATACAGAAGTTCTGGTCCTATTCTATCACCCTAAGTGTACGTAATGTTGGCACACCTCCGTATTTATTATTATATTTCATGTCATACTTAGACAAATCGTTGTCCGCACATCGCATAGCGACTAATTTAATCACCCATATTTCCAAAACCTAAGTTTTTACGGTAACTTGGGTGGTATAATACAGAAGTTCTGGTCCTATTCTATCACCCTAAGTGTACGTAATGTTGGCACACCTCCGTAATATTATTATTATATTTCATGTCATACTTAGACAAATCGTTGTCCGCACATCGCATAGCGACTAATTTAATCACCCATATTTCCAAAACCTAAGTTTTTACGGTAACTTGGGTGGTATAGTACTAAAGTTCTGGACCTATTCTATCATCCTATGTGTACGTCATGTTTTCACACCTCCGTATTTTTTTATATTTCGTGTCAAACTTCGACAAATCGTTGTCCGCACATCGCATAGCGAATAATTTAATCAGCCATATTACCAAAACCTAAGTTTTTACGGTAACTTGGGTGGTATAATACAGAAGTTCTGGTCCTATTCTATCACCCTAAGTGTACGTAATGTTGGCACACCTCCGTATTTATTATTATATTTCATGTCATACTTAGACAAATCGTTGTCCGCACATCGCATAGCGACTAATTTAATCACCAATATTTCCAAAACCTAAGTTTTTAAGGTAACTTGGGTGGTATAGTACTAAAGTTCTGGTCCTAGTCTTTCATCCTACGTGTACGTCATGCTGACACACTGCCGTATTTATTTTATTTTTCATGTCATACTTTGACAAATCGCTGTCCGCACATCTCAATGCGACTACTTTAATCAGCCATATTTCCAAAACTTATAATACAGAAGTTCTGGTCCTATTTCATCACCCTACGTGTACGTCATGCTGACAAACTGCCGTATTCATTTTATATTTTATGTCAAACTTAGGTGGATCACTGTCCACACATCCAAAGCGACTATTTTAATCACCCGTATTTCCAAAACCTAAGTTTTTAAGGTTATCTTGGGTGGTATAGTACTAAAGTTCTGGTCCTATTCTTTCATGCTACGTGTACGTCATGCTGACACACTGCCGTATTTATTTTATATTTTATGTCAAACTTAGACAAATCGTTGTCCGCACATCGCATAGCGACTAATTTAATCACCCATATTTCCAAAACCTAAGTTTTTACGGTAACTTGGGTGGTATAGTACTAAAGTTCTGGACCTATTCTATCATCCTATGTGTACGTCATGTTGGCACACCTCCGTATTTTTTTATATTTCGTGTCAAACTTCGACAAATCGTTGTCCGCACATCGCATAGCGACTAATTTAATCAGCCATATTTCCAAAACCTAAGTTTTTACGGTAACTTGGGTGGTATAATACAGAAGTTCTGGTCCTATTCTATCACCCTACGTGTACGTAATGTTGGCTCACCTCCGTATTTATTATTATATTTCATGTCATACTTAGACAAATCGTTGTCCGCACATCGCATAGCGACTAATTTAATCACCCATATTTCCAAAACCTAAGTTTTTAAGGTAACTTGGGTTGTATAGTACTAAAGTTCTGGTCCTATTCTTTCATCCTACGTGTACGTCATGCTGACACACTGCCGTATTTATTTTATTTTTCATGTCATACTTTGACGAATCGCTGTCCGCACATCTCAATGCGACTACTTTAATCAGCCATATTTCCAAAACCTAAGTTTTTACGGTAACTTGGGTGGTATAATACAGAAGTTCTGGTCCTATTCTATCACCCTATGTGTACGTCATGTATCCACAATTCCGTATTTATTTTTATATTTCATGTCAAACTTAGACAAATCGTTGTCCGCACATCGCATAGCGACTAATTTAATCACCCATATTTCCAAAACCTAAGTTTTTAAGGTAACTTCGGTGGTATAATACTAAATTTCAGGACCTATTCTATCATCCTAAGTGTACGTCATGTTGGCACACTTCCGTATTTATTTTATTTTTCATTTCATACTTTGACAAATCGCTGTCCGCACATCTCAATGCGACTACTTTAATCAGCCATATTTCCAAAACCTAAGTTTTTACTGTAACTTGGGTGGTATAGTACTAAAGTTCTGGACCTATTCTATCATCCTATGTGTACGTCATGTTGGCACACCTCCGTATTTTTTTTATATTTCGTGTCAAACTTCGACAAATCTCTGTCCGCACATCTCAATGCGACTACTTTAATCAGCCATATTTCCAAAACCTAAGTTTTTACGGTAACTTGGGTGGTATACTACAGAAGTTCTGGTCCTATTCTATCACCCTACGTGTACGTAATGTTGGCACACCTCCGTATTTATTATTATATTTCATGTCATACTTAGACAAATCGTTGTCCGCACATCGCATAGCGACTAATTTAATCACCCATATTTCCAAAACCTTAGTTTTTACGGTAACTTGGGTGGTATAGTACTAAAGTTCTGGACCTATTCTATCATCCTATGTGTACGTCATGTTGGCACACCTCCGTATTTTTTTATATTTCGTGTCAAACTTCGACAAATCGTTGTCTGCACATCGCATAGCGACTAATTTAATCAGCCATATTTCCAAAACCTAAGTTTTTACGGTAACTTGGGTGGTATAATACAGAAGTTCTGGTCCTGTTCTATCACCCTAAGTGTACGTAATGTTGGCACACCTCCGTATTTATTATTATATTTCATGTCATACTTAGACAAATCGTTGTCCGCACATCGCATAGCGACTAATTTAATCACCCGTATTTCCAAAACCTAAGTTTTTAAGTTAACTTGGGTGGTATAGTACTAAAGTTCTGGTCCTATTCTTTCATCCTACGTGTACGTCATGCTGACACACTGCCGTATTTATTTTATTTTTCATGTCATACTTAGACAAATCGTTGTCCGCACATCGCATAGCGACTAATTTAATCACCCATATTTCCAAAACCTAAGTTTTTACGGTAACTTGGGTGGTATAATACAGAAGTTCTGGTCCTATTCTATCACCCTAAGTGTACGTAATGTTGGCACACCTCCGTAATATTATTATTATATTTCATGTCATACTTAGACAAATCGTTGTCCGCACATCGCATAGCGACTAATTTAATCACCCATATTTCCAAAACCTAAGTTTTTACGGTAACTTGGGTGGTATAGTACTAAAGTTCTGGACCTATTCTATCATCCTATGTGTACGTCATGTTTTCACACCTCCGTATTTTTTTATATTTCGTGTCAAACTTCGACAAATCGTTGTCCGCACATCGCATAGCGACTAATTTAATCAGCCATATTTCCAAAACCTAAGTTTTTACGGTAACTTGGGTGGTATAATACAGAAGTTCTGGTCCTATTCTATCACCCTAAGTGTACGTAATGTTGGCACACCTCCGTATTTATTATTATATTTCATGTCATACTTAGACAAATCGTTGTCCGCACATCGCATAGCGACTAATTTAATCACCCATATTTCCAAAACCTAAGTTTTTAAGGTAACTTGGGTGGTATAGTACTAAAGTTCTGGTCCTAGTCTTTCATCCTACGTGTACGTCATGCTGACACACTGCCGTATTTATTTTATTTTTCATGTCATACTTTGACAAATCGCTGTCCGCACATCTCAATGCGACTACTTTAATCAGCCATATTTCCAAAACTTATAATACAGAAGTTCTGGTCCTATTTCATCACCCTACGTGTACGTCATGCTGACACACTGCCGTATTCATTTTATATTTTATGTCAAACTTAGGTGGATCACTGTCCACACATCCAAAGCGACTATTTTAATCACCCGTATTTCCAAAACCTAAGTTTTTAAGGTTATCTTGGGTGGTATAGTACTAAAGTTCTGGTCCTATTCTTTCATCCTACGTGTACGTCATGCTGACACACTGCCGTATTTATTTTATATTTTATGTCAAACTTAGACAAATCGTTGTCCGCACATCGCATAGCGACTAATTTAATCACCCATATTTCCAAAACCTAAGTTTTTACGGTAACTTGGGTGGTATAGTACTAAAGTTCTAGACCTATTCTATCATCCTATGTGTACGTCATGTTGGCACACCTCCGTATTTTTTTTATATTTCGTGTCAAACTTCGACAAATCGTTGTCCGCACATCGCATAGCGACTAATTTAATCAGCCATATTTCCAAAACCTAAGTTTTTACGGTAACTTGGGTGGTATAATACAGAAGTTCTGGTCCTATTCTATCACCCTACGTGTACGTAATGTTGGCTTACCTCCGTATTTATTATTATATTTCATGTCATACTTAGACAAATCGTTGTCCGCACATCGCATAGCGACTAATTTAATCACCCATATTTCCAAAACCTAAGTTTTTAAGGTAACTTGGGTGGTATAGTACTAAAGTTCTGGTCCTATTCTTTCATCCTACGTGTACGTCATGCTGACACACTGCCGTATTTATTTTATTTTTCATGTCATACTTTGACGAATCGCTGTCCGCACATCTCAATGCGACTACTTTAATCAGCCATATTTCCAAAACCTAAGTTTTTACGGTAACTTGGGTGGTATAATACAGAAGTTCTGGTCCTATTCTATCACCCTATGTGTACGTCATGTATCCACAATTCCGTATTTATTTTTATATTTCATGTCAAACTTAGACAAATCGTTGTCCGCACATCGCATAGCGACTAATTTAATCACCCATATTTCCAAAACCTAAGTTTTTAAGGTAACTTCGGTGGTATAATACTAAATTTCAGGACCTATTCTATCATCCTAAGTGTACGTCATGTTGGCACACTTCCGTATTTATTTTATTTTTCATGTCATACTTTGACAAATCGCTCTCCGCACATCTCAATGCGACTACTTTAATCAGCCATATTTCCAAAACCTAAGTTTTTACTGTAACTTGGGTGGTATAGTACTAAAGTTCTGGACCTATTCTATCATCCTATGTGTACGTCATGTTGGCACACCTCCGTATTTTTTTTATATTTCGTGTCAAACTTCGACAAATCTCTGTCCGCACATCTCAATGCGACTACTTTAATCAGCCATATTTCCAAAACCTAAGTTTTTACGGTAACTTGGGTGGTATACTACAGAAGTTCTGGTCCTATTCTATCACCCTACGTGTACGTAATGTTGGCACACCTCCGTATTTATTATTATATTTCATGTCATACTTAGACAAATCGTTGTCCGCACATCGCATAGCGACTAATTTAATCACCCATATTTCCAAAACCTAAGTTTTTAAGGTAACTTGGGTGGTATAGTACTAAAGTTCTGGACCTATTCTATCATCCTATGTGTACGTCATGTTGGCACACCTCCGTATTTTTTTATATTTCGTGTCAAACTTCGACAAATCGTTGTCTGCACATCGCATAGCGACTAATTTAATCAGCCATATTTCCAAAACCTAAGTTTTTACGGTAACTTGGGTGGTATAATACAGAAGTTCTGGTCCTGTTCTATCACCCTAAGTGTACGTAACGTTGGCACACCTCCGTATTTATTATTATATTTCATGTCATACTTAGACAAATCGTTGTCCGCACATCGCATAGCGACTAATTTAATCACCCGTATTTCCAAAACCTAAGTTTTTAAGGTAACTTGGGTGGTATAGTACAAAAGTTCTGGTCCTATTCCTTCATCCTACGTGTACGTCATGCTGACACACTGCCGTATTTGTTTATTTTTCATGTCATACTTTGACAAATCGCTGTCCGCACATCTCAATGCGACTAATTTAATCAGCCATATTTCCAAAACCTAAGTTTTTACGGTAACTTGGGTGGTATAATACAGAAGTTCTGGTCCTATTCTATCACCGTATGTGTACGTCATGTATCCACAATTCCGTATTTATTTTTATATTTCATGTCAAACTTAGACAAATCGTTGTCCGCACATCGCATAGCGACTAATTTAATCACCCATATTTCCAAAACCTAAGTTTTTAAGGTAACTTGGGTGGTATAATACTAAATTTCAGGACCTATTCTATCATCCTATGTGTACGTCATGTTGGCACACTTCCGTATTTATTTTATTTTTCATGTCATACTTTGACAAATCGCTGTCCGCACATCTCAATGCGACTACTTTAATCAGCCATATTTCCAAAACCTAAGTTTTTACGGTAACTTGGGTGGTATAATACAGAAGTTCTGGTCCTATTCTATCACCCTACGTGTACGTAATGTTGGCACACCTCCGTATTTATTATTATATTTCATGTCATACTTAGACAAATCGTTGTCCGCACATCGCATAGCGACTAATTTAATCACCCATATTTCCAAAACCTAAGTTTTTAAGGTAACTTGGGTGGTATAGTACTAAATTTCTGGTCCTATTCTTTCATCCTATGTGTACGTCATGTTGGCACACTTCCGTATTTATTTTATTTTTCATGTCATACTTTGACAAATCGCTGTCCGCACATCTCAATGCGACTACTTTAATCAGCCATATTTCCAAAACCTAAGTTTTTACGGTAACTTGGGTGGTATAATACAGAAGTTCTGGTCCTATTCTATCACCCTATGTGTACGTCATGTATCCACAATTCAGTATTTATTTTTATATTTCATGTCAAACTTAGACAAATCGTTGTCCGCACATCGCATAGCGACTAATTTAATCACCCATATTTCCAAAACCTAAGTTTTTACGGTAACTTGGGTTGTATAATACAGAAGTTCTGGTCCTATTCTATCACCCTATGTGTATGTCATGTATCCACAATTCCGTATTTATTTTTATATTTCATGTCAAACTTAGACAAATCGCTGTCCGCACATCTCAATGCGACCACTTTAATCAGCCATATTTCCAAAACCTAAGTTTTTACTGTAACTTGGGTGGTATAGTACTAAAGTTCTGGACCTATTCTATCATCCTATGTGTACGTCATGTTGGCACACCTCCGTATTTTTTTTATATTTCGTGTCAAACTTCGACAAATCTCTGTCCGCACATCTCAATGCGACTACTTTAATCAGCCATATTTCCAAAACCTAAGTTTTTACGGTAACTTGGGTGGTATACTACAGAAGTTCTGGTCCTATTCTATCACCCTACGTGTACGTAATGTTGGCACACCTCCGTATTTATTATTATATTTCATGTCATACTTAGACAAATCGTTGTCCGCACATCGCATAGCGACTAATTTAATCACCCATATTTCCAAAACCTAAGTTTTTACGGTAACTTGGGTGGTATAGTACTAAAGTTCTGGACCTATTCTATCATCGTATGTGTACGTCATGTTGGCACACCTCCGTATTTTTTTATATTTCGTGTCAAACTTCAACAAATCGTTGTCTGCACATCGCATAGCGACTAATTTAATCAGCCATATTTCCAAAACCTAAGTTTTTACGGTAACTTGGGTGGTATAATACAGAAGTTCTGGTCCTGTTCTATCACCCTAAGTGTACGTAATGTTGGCACACCTCCGTATTTATTATTATATTTCATGTCATACTTAGACAAATCGTTGTCCGCACATCGCATAGCGACTAATTTAATCACCCGTATTTCCAAAACCTAAGTTTTTAAGGTAACTTGGGTGGTATAATACAGAAGTTCTGGTCCTATTCTATCACCGTATGTGTACGTCATGTATCCACAATTCCGTATTTATTTTTATATTTCATGTCAAACTTAGACAAATCGTTGTCCGCACATCGCATAGCGACTAATTTAATCACCCATATTTCCAAAACCTAAGTTTCTAAGGTAACTTGGGTGGTATAATACTAAATTTCAGGACCTATTCTATCATCCTATGTGTACGTCATGTTGGCACACTTCCGTATTTATTTTATTTTTCATGTCATACTTTGACAAATCGCTGTCCGCACATCTCAATGCGACTAATTTAATCAGCCATATTTCCAAAACCTAAGTTTTTACGGTAACTTGGGTGGTATAATACAGAAGTTCTGGTCCTATTCTATCACCGTATGTGTACGTCATGTATCCACAATTCCGTATTTATTTTTATATTTCATGTCAAACTTAGACAAATCGTTGTCCGCACATCGCATAGCGACTAATTTAATCACCCATATTTCCAAAACCTAAGTTTCTAAGGTAACTTGGGTGGTATAATACTAAATTTCAGGACCTATTCTATCATCCTATGTGTACGTCATGTTGGCACACTTCCGTATTTATTTTATTTTTCATGTCATACTTTGACAAATCGCTGTCCGCACATCTCAATGCGACTACTTTAATCAGCCATATTTCCAAAACCTAAGTTTTTACGGTAACTTGGGTGGTATAATAGAGAAGTTCTGGTCCTATTCTATCACCCTACGTGTACGTAATGTTGGCACACCTCCGTATTTATTATTATATTTCATGTCATACTTAGACAAATCGTTGTCCGCACATCGCATAGCGACTAATTTAATCACCCATATTTCCAAAACCTAAGTTTTTAAGGTAACTTGGGTGGTATAGTACTAAATTTCTGGTCCTATTCTTTCATCCTATGTGTACGTCATGTTGGCACACTTCCGTATTTATTTTATTTTTCATGTCATACTTTGACAAATCGCTGTCCGCACATCTCAATGCGACTACTTTAATCAGCCATATTTCCAAAACCTAAGTTTTTACGGTAACTTGGGTGGTATAATACAGAAGTTCTGGTCCTATTCTATCACCCTATGTGTACGTCATGTATCCACAATTCCGTATTTATTTTTATATTTCATGTCAAACTTAGACAAATCGTTGTCCGCACATCGCATAGCGACTAATTTAATCACCCATATTTCCAAAACCTAAGTTTTTACGGTAACTTGGGTGGTATAATACAGAAGTTCTGGTCCTATTCTATCACCCTATGTGTACGTCATGTATCCACAATTCCGTATTTATTTTTATATTTCATGTCAAACTTAGACAAATCGCTGTCCGCACATCTCAATGCGACCACTTTAATCAGCCATATTTCCAAAACCTAAGTTTTTACTGTAACTTGGGTGGTATAGTACTAAAGTTCTGGACCTATTCTATCATCCTATGTGTACGTCATGTTGGCACACCTCCGTATTTTTTTTATATTTCGTGTCAAACTTCGACAAATCTCTGTCCGCACATCTCAATGCGACTACTTTAATCAGCCATATTTCCAAAACCTAAGTTTTTACGGTAACTTGGGTGGTATACTACAGAAGTTCTGGTCCTATTCTATCACCCTACGTGTACGTAATGTTGGCACACCTCCGTATTTATTATTATATTTCATGTCATACTTAGACAAATCGTTGTCCGCACATCGCATAGCGACTAACTTAATCACCCATATTTCCAAAACCTAAGTTTTTACGGTAACTTGGGTGGTATAGTACTAAAGTTCTGGACCTATTCTATCATCGTATGTGTACGTCATGTTGGCACACCTCCGTATTTTTTTATATTTCGTGTCAAACTTCAACAAATCGTTGTCTGCACATCGCATAGCGACTAATTTAATCAGCCATATTTCCAAAACCTAAGTTTTTACGGTAACTTGGGTGGTATAATACAGAAGTTCTGGTCCTGTTCTATCACCCTAAGTGTACGTAATGTTGGCACACCTCCGTATTGATTATTATATTTCATGTCATACTTAGACAAATCGTTGTCCGCACATCGCATAGCGAATAATTTAATCACCCGTATTTCCAAAACCTAAGTTTTTAAGGTAACTTGGGTGGTATAGTACTAAAGTTCTGGTCCTATTCCATCATCCTACGTGTACGTCATGCTGACACACTGCCGTATTTATTTTATTTTTCATGTCATACTTTGACAAATCGCTGTCCGCACATCTCAATGCGACTAATTTAATCAGCCATATTTCCAAAACCTAAGTTTTTACGGTAACTTGGGTGGTATAATACAGAAGTTCTGGTCCTATTCTATCACCCTATGTGTACGTCATGTATCCACAATTCCGTATTTATTTTTATATTTCATGTCAAACTTAGACAAATCGTTGTCCGCACATCGCATAGCGACTAATTTAATCACCCATATTTCCAAAACCTAAGTTTTAAGGTAACTTGGGTGGTATAATACTAAATTTCAGGACCTATTCTATCATCCTATGTGTACGTCATGTTGGCACACTTCCGTATTTATTTTATTTTTCATGTCATACTTTGACAAATCGCTGTCCGCACATCTCAATGCGACTACTTTAATCAGCCATATTTCCAAAACCTAAGTTTTTACGGTAACTTGGGTGGTATAATACAGAAGTTCTGGTCCTATTCTATCACCCTACGTGTACGTAATGTTGGCACACCTCCGTATTTATTATTATATTTCATGTCATACTTAGACAAATCGTTGTCCGCACATCGCATAGCGACTAATTTAATCACCCATATTTCCAAAACCTAAGTTTTTAAGGTAACTTGGGTGGTATAGTACTAAAGTTCTGGTCCTATTCTTTCATCCTATGTGTACGTCATGTTGGCACACTTCCGTATTTATTTTATTTTTCATGTCATACTTTGACAAATCGCTGTCCGCACATCTCAATGCGACTACTTTAATCAGCCATATTTCCAAAACCTAAGTTTTTACGGTAACTTGGGTGGTATAATACAGAAGTTCTGGTCCTATTCTATCACCCTATGTGTACGTCATGTATCCACAATTCCGTATTTATTTTTATATTTCATGTCAAACTTAGACAAATCGTTGTCCGCACATCGCATAGCGACTAATTTAATCACCCATATTTCCAAAACCTAAGTTTTTACGGTAACTTGGGTGGTATAATACAGAAGTTCTGGTCCTATTCTATCACCCTATGTGTACGTCATGTATCCACAATTCCGTATTTATTTTTATATTTCATGTCAAACTTAGACAAATCGCTGTCCGCACATCTCAATGCGACCACTTTAATCAGCCATATTTCCAAAACCTAAGTTTTTACGGTAACTTGGGTGGTTTAGTACTAAAGTTCTGGACCTATTCTATCATCCTATGTGTACGTCATGTTGGCACACCTCCGTATTTATTTTATATTTCGTGTCAAACTTCGACAAATCGCTGTCCGCACATCTCAATGCGACTACTTTAATCAGCCATATTTCCAAAACCTAAGTTTTTACGGTAACTTGGGTGGTATAATACAGAAGTTCTGGTCCTATTCTATCACCCTATGTGTACGTCATGTATCCACAATTCCGTATTTATTTTTATATTTCATTTCAAACTTAGACAAATCGTTGTCCGCACATCGCATAGCGACTAATTTAATCACCCATATTTCCAAAACCTAAGTTTTTAAGGTAACTTGGGTGGTATAATACTAAATTTCAGGACCTATTCTATCATCCTATGTGTACGTCATGTTGGCACACTTCCGTATTTATTTTATTTTTCATGTCATACTTTGACAAATCGCTGTTCACACATCCCAATGCGACTACTTTAATCAGCCATATTTCCAAAACCTAAGTTTTTACGGTAACTTGGGTGGTATAGTACTAAAGTTCTGGACCTATTCTATCATCCTATGTGTACGTCATGTTGGCACACCTCCGTATTTTTTTTATATTTCGTGTCAAACTTCGACAAATCTCTGTCCGCACATCTCAATGCGACTACTTTAATCAGCCATATTTCCAAAACCTAAGTTTTTACGGTAACTTGGGTGGTATAATACAGAAGTTCTGGTCCAATTCTATCACCCTACGTGTACGTAATGTTGGCACACCTCCGTATTTATTATTATATTTCATGTCATACTTAGACAAATCGTTGTCCGCACATCGCATAGCGACTAATTTAATCACCCATATTTCAAAAACCTAAGTTTTTACGGTTACTTGGGTTATATAATACAGAAGTTCTGGTCCTATTCTATCACCCTATGTGTACGTCATGTATCCAAAATTCCGTAATTATTTTTATATTTCATGTCAAACTTAGACAAATCGCTGTCCGCACATCTCAATGCGACTACTTTAATCAGCCATATTTCCAAAACCTAAGTTTTTACGGTAACTTGGGTGGTATAATACAGAAGTTCTGGTCCTATACTATCACCCTATGTGTACGTCATGTATCCATAATTCCGTATTTATTTTTATATTTCATGTCAAACTTAGACAAATCGATGTCCGCACATCGCATAGCGACTAATTTAATCACCCATATTTCCAAAACCTAAGTTTTTAAGGTAACTTGGGTGGTATAATACTAAATTTCAGGACCTATTCTATCATCCTATGTGTACGTCATGTTGGCACACTTCCGTATTTATTTTATTTTTCATGTCATACTTAGACAAATCGTTGTCCGCACATCGCATAGCGACTAATTTAATCACCCATATTTCCAAAACCTAAGTTTTTACGGTAACTTGGGTGGTATAGTACTAAAGTTCTGGACCTATTCTATCATCCTATGTGTACGTCATGTTGGCACACCTCCGTATTTTTTTTATATTTCATGTCAAACTTAGACAAATCGTTGTCCGCACATCGCATAGCGACTAATTTAATCACCCATATTTCCAAAACCTAAGTTTTTAAGGTAACTTGGGTGGTATAATACTAAATTTCAGGACCTATTCTATCATCCTATGTGTACGTCATGTTGGCACAATTCCGTATTTATTGTATTTTTCATGTCAGACTTTGACAAATCGCTGTCCGCACATCTCAATGCGACTACTTTAATCAGCCATATTTCCAAAACCTAAGTTTTTACGGTAACTTGGGTGGTATAGTACTAAAGTTCTGGACCTATTCTATCATCCTATGTGTACGTCATGTTGGCACACCTCCGTATTTTTTTTATATTTCGTGTCAAACTTCGACAAATCTCTGTCCGCACATCTCAATGCGACTACTGTAATCAGCCATATTTCCAAAACCTAAGTTTTTACGGTAACTTGGGTGGTATAATACAGAAGTTCTGGTCCTATTCTATCACCCTACGTGTACGTAATGTTGGCACACCTCCGTATTTATTATTATATTTCATGTCATACTTAGACAAATCGTTGTCCGCACATCGCATAGCGACTAATTTAATCACCCATATTTCCAAAACCTAAGTTTTTAAGGTAACTTGGGTGGTATAGTACTAAAGTTCTGGTCCTATTCTTTCATCCTATGTGTACGTCATGTTGGCACACTTCCGTATTTATTTTATTTTTCATGTCATACTTTGACAAATCGCTGTCCGCACATCTCAATGCGACTACTTTAATCAGCCATATTTCCAAAACCTAAGTTTTTACGGTAACTTGGGTGGTATAATACAGAAGTTCTGGTCCTATTCTATCACCCTATGTGTACGTCATGTATCCACAATTCCGTATTTATTTTTATATTTCATGTCAAACTTAGACAAATCGTTGTCCGCACATCGCATAGCGACTAATTTAATCACCCATATTTCCAAAACCTAAGTTTTTACGGTAACTTGGGTTTTATAATACAGAAGTTCTGGTCCTATTCTATCACCCTATGTGTACGTCATGTATCCACAATTCCGTATTTACTTTTATATTTCATGTCAAACTTAGACAAATCGCTGTCCGCACATCTCAATGCGACCACTTTAATCAGCCATATTTCCAAAACCTAAGTTTTTACGGTAACTTGGGTGGTATAGTACTAAAGTTCTGGACCTATTCTATCATCCTATGTGTACGTCATGTTGGCACACCTCCGTATTTATTTTATATTTCGTGTCAAACTTCGACAAATCGCTGTCCGCACATCTCAATGCGACTACTTTAATCAGCCATATTTCCAAAACCTAAGTTTTTACGGTAACTTGGGTGGTATAATACAGAAGTTCTGGTCCTATTCTATCACCCTATGTGTACGTCATGTATCCACAATTCCGTATTTATTTTTATATTTCATTTCAAACTTAGAAAAATCGTTGTCCGCACATCGCATAGCGACTAATTTAATCACCCATATTTCTCAAACCTAAGTTTTTAAGGTAACTTGGGTGGTATAGTACTAAAGTTCTGGTCCTATTCTTTCATCCTATGTGTACGTCATGTTGGCACACTTCCGTATTTATTTTATTTTTCATGTCATACTTTGACAAATCGCTGTCCGCACATCTCAATGCGACTACTTTAATCAGCCATATTTCCAAAACCTAAGTTTTTACGGTAACTTGGGTGGTATAATACAGAAGTTCTGGTCCTATTCTATCACCCTATGTGTACGTCATGAATCCACAATTCCGTATTTATTTTTATATTTCATTTCAAACTTAGACAAATCGTTGTCCGCACATCGCATAGCGACTAATTTAATCACCCATATTTCAAAAACCTAAGTTTTTACGGTTACTTGGGTTATATAATACAGAAGTTCTGGTCCTATTCTATCACCCTATGTGTACGTCATGTATCCAAAATTCCGTAATTATTTTTATATTTCATGTCAAACTTAGACAAATCGCTGTCCGCACATCTCAATGCGACTACTTTAATCAGCCATATTTCCAAAACCTAAGTTTTTACGGTAACTTGGGTGGTATAATACAGAAGTTCTGGTCCTATACCATCACCCTATTTGTACGTCATGTATCCACAATTCCGTATTTATTTTTATATTTCATGTCAAACTTAGACAAATCGATGTCCGCACATCGCATAGCGACTAATTTAACCACCCATATTTCCAAAACCTAAGTTTTTAAGGTAACTTGGGTGTTATAGTACTAAAGTTCTGGTCCTATTCTTTCATCCTACGTGTACGTCATGCTGACACACTGCCGTATTTATTTTATTTTTCATGTCATACTTTGACAAATCGTTGTCCGCACATCGCATAGCGACTAATTTAATCACCCATATTTCCAAAACCTAAGTTTTTACGGTAACTTGGGTGGTATAGTACTAAAGTTCTGGACCTATTCTATCATCCTATGCGTACGTCATGTTGGCACACCTCCGTATTTTTTTTATATTTCGTGTCAAACTTCGACAAATCGTTGTCCGCACATCGCATAGCGACTAATTTAATCAGCCATATTTCCAAAACCTAAGTTTTTACGGTAACTTGGGTGGTATAATACAGAAGTTCAGGTCCTATTCTATCACCCTAAGTGTACGTAATGTTGGCACACCTCCGTATTTATTATTATATTTCATGTCATACTTTGACAAATCGTTGTCCGCACGTCGCATAGCGACTAATTTAATCACCCATATTTCCAAAACCTAAGTTTTTAAGGTAACTTGGGTGTTATAGTACTAAAGTTCTGGTCCTATTCTTTCATCCTACGTGTACGTCATGCTGACACACTGCCGTATTTATTTTATTTTTCATGTCATACTTTGACAAATCGCTGTCCGCACATCTCAATGCGACTACTTTAATCAGCCATATTTCCAAAACCTAAGTTTTTACGGTAACTTGGGTGGTATAATACAGAAGTTCTGGTCCTATTCTATCACCCTATGTGTACGTCATGTATCCACAATTCCGTATTTATTTTTATATTTCATGTCAAACTTAAAAAAATCGTTGTCCGCACATCGCATAGCGACTATTTTAATCACCCATATTTCCAAAACCTAAGTTTTTAAGGTAACTAGGGTGGTATAATACTAAATTTCAGGACATATTCTATCATCCTATGTGTACGTCATGTTGGCACACTTCCGTATTTATTTTATTTTTCATGTCATACTTTGACAAATCGCTGTCCGCACATCTCAATGCGACTACTTTAATCAGCCATATTTCCAAAACCTAAGTTTTTACGGTAACTTGGGTGGTATAATACAGAAGTTCTGGTCCTATTCTATCACCCTATGTGTACGTCATGAATCCACAATTCCGTATTTATTTTTATATTTCATTTCAAACTTAGACAAATCGTTGTCCGCACATCGCATAGCGACTAATTTAATCACCCATATTTCAAAAACCTAAGTTTTAACGGTTACTTGGGTTATATAATACTGAAGTTCTGGTCCTATTCTATCACCCTATGTGTACGTCATGTATCCAAAATTCCGTAATTATTTTTATATTTCATGTCAAACTTAGACAAATCGCTGTCCGCACATCTCAATGCGACTACTTTAATCAGCCATATTTCCAAAACCTAAGTTTTTACGGTAACTTGGGTGGTATAATACAGAAGTTCTGGTCCTATACTATCACCCTATTTGTACGTCATGTATCCACAATTCCGTATTTATTTTTATATTTCATGTCAAACTTAGACAAATCGATGTCCGCACATCGCATAGCGACTAATTTAATCACCCATATTTCCAAAACCTAAGTTTTTAAGGTAACTTGGGTGGTATAATACTAAATTTCAGGACCTATTCTATCATCCTATGTGTACGTCATGTTGGCACACTTCCGTATTTATTTTATTTTTCATGTCATACTTAGACAAATCGTTGTCCGCACATCGCATAGCGACTAATTTAATCACCCATATTTCCAAAACCTAAGTTTTTACGGTAACTTGGGTGGTATAGTACTAAAGTTCTGGACCTATTCTATCATCCTATGTGTACGTCATGTTGGCACACCTCCGTATTTTTTTTATATTTCGTGTCAAACTTCGACAAATCGTTGTCCGCACATCGCATAGCGACTAATTTAATCAGCCATATTTCCAAAACCTAAGTTTTTACGGTAACTTGGGTGGTATAATACAGAAGTTCTGGTCCTATTCTATCACCCTACGTGTACGTAATGTTGGCACACCTCCGTATGTATTATTATATTTCATGTCATACTTAGACAAATCGTTGTCCGCACATCGCATAGCGACTAATTTAATCACCCATATTTCCAAAACCTAAGTTTTTAAGGTAACTTGGGTGTTATAGTACTAAAGTTCTGGTCCTATTCTTTCATCCTATGTGTACGTCATGTTGGCACACTTCCGTATTTATTTTATTTTTCATGTCATATTTTGACAAATCGCTGTCCGCACATCTCAATGCGACTACTTTAATCAGCCATATTTCCAAAACCTAAGTTTTTACGGTAACTTGGGTGGTATAATACAGAGGTTCTGGTCCTATTCTATCACCCTATGTGTACGTCATGTATCCACAATTCCGTATTTATTTTTATATTTCATGTCAAACTTAGACAAATCGTTGTCCGCACATCGCATAGCGACTAATTTAATCACCCATATTTCCAAAACCTAAGTTTTTAAGGTAACTAGGGTGGTATAATACTAAATTTCAGGACATATTCTATCATCCTATGTGTACGTCATGTTGGCACACTTCCGTATTTATTTTATTTTTCATGTCATATTTTGACAAATCGCTGTCCGCACATCTCAATGCGACTACTTTAATCAGCCATATTTCCAAAACCTAAGTTTTTACGGTAACTTGGGTGGTATAATACAGAAGTTCTGGTCCTATTTCATCACCCTAAGTGTACGTCATGCTGACACACTGCCGTATTTATTTTATATTTTATGTCAAACTTAGGTGGATCACTGTCCACACATCCAAAGCGACTATTTTAATCACCCGTATTTCCAAAACCTAAGTTTTTAAGGTATTTTGGGTGGTATAGTACTAAAGTTTTGGTCCTATTCTTTCATCCTACGTGTACGTCATGCTGACACACTGCCGTATTTATTTTATATTTTATGTCAAACTTAGACAAATCGTTGTCCGCACATCGCATAGCGACTAATTTAATCACCCATATTTCCAAAACCTAAGTTTTTACGGTAACTTGGGTGGTATAGTACTAAAGTTCTGGACCTATTCTATAATCCTATGTGTACGTCATGTTGGCACACCTCCGTATTTTTTTATATTTCGTGTCAAACTTCGACAAATCGTTGTCCGCAAATCGCATAGCGACTAATTTAATCAGCCATATTTCCAAAACCTAGGTTTTTACGGTAACTTGGGTGGTATAATACAGAAGTTCTGGTCCTATTCTATCACCCTAAGTGTACGTAATGTTGGCACACCTCCGTATTTATTATTATATTTCATGTCATACTTAGACAAATCGTTGTCCGCACGTCGCATAGCGACTAATTTAATCACCCATATTTCCAAAACCTAAGTTTTTAAGGTAACTTGGGTGGTATAGTACTAAAGTTCTGGTCCTATTCTTTCATCCTACGTGTACGTCATGCTGACACACTGCCGTATTTATTTTATTTTTCATGTCATACTTTGACAAATCGCTGTCCACACATCTCAATGCGACTACTTTAATCAGCCATATTTCCAAAACCTAAGTTTTTACGGTAACTTGGGTGGTGTAATACAGAAGTTCTGGTCCTATTCTATCACCCTATGTGTACGTCATGAATCCACAATTCCGTATTTATTTTTATATTTCATTTCAAACTTAGACAAATCGTTGTCCGCACATCGCATAGCGACTAATTTAATCACCCATATTTCAAAAACCTAAGTTTTTACGGTAACTTGGTTGGTATAATACAGCAGTTCTGGTCCTATTCTATCACCCTATGTGTACGTCATGTATCCAAAATTCCGTAATTATTTTTATATTTCATGTCAAACTTAGAGAAATCGCTGTCCGCACATCTCAATGCGACTACTTTAATCAGCCATATTTCCAAAACCTAAGTTTTTACGGTAACTTGGGTGGTATAATACAGAAGTTCTGGTCCTATTCTATCACCCTATGTGTACGTCATGTATCCACAATTCCGTATTTATTTTTATATTTCATGTCAAACTTAGACAAATCGTTGTCCGCACATCGCATAGCGACTAATTTAATCACCCATATTTCCAAAACCTAAGTTTTTAAGGTAACTTGGGTGGTATAATACTAAATTTCAGGACCTATTCTATCATCCTATATGTACGTCATGTTGGCACACTTCCGTATTTATTTTATTTTTCATGTCATACTTAGACAAATCGTTGTCCGCACGTCGCATAGCGACTAATTTAATCACCCAAATTTCCAAAACCTAAGTTTTTAAGGTAACTTGGGTGGTATAATACAGAAGTTCTGGTCCTATTCTATCACCCTACGTTTACGTAATGTTGGCACACCTCCGTATTTATTATTATATTTCATGTCATACTTAGACAAATCGTTGTCCGCACATCGCATAGCGACTAATTTAATCACCCATATTTCCAAAACCTAAGTTTTTAAGGTAACTTGGGTGTTATAGTACTAAAGTTCTGGTCCTATTCTTTCATCCTATGTGTACGTCATGTTGGCACACTTCCGTATTTATTTTATTTTTCATGTCATATTTTGACAAATCGCTGTCCGCACATCTCAATGCGACTACTTTAATCAGCCATATTTCCAAAACCTAAGTTTTTACGGTAACTTGGGTGGTATAATACAGAAGTTCTGGTCCTATTTCATCACCCTACGTGTACGTCATGCTGACACACTGCCGTATTTATTTTATATTTTATGTCAAACTTAGGTGGATCACTGTCCACACATCCAAAGCGACTATTTTAATCACCCGTATTTCCAAAACCTAAGTTTTTAAGGTAACTTGGGTGGTATAGTACTAAAGTTTTGGTCCTATCCTTTCATCCTACGTGTACGTCATGCTGACACACTGCCGTATTTATTTTATATTTTATGTCAAACTTAGACAAATCGTTGTCCGCACATCGCATAGCGACTAATTTAATCACCCATATTTCCAAAACCTAAGTTTTTACGGTAACTTGGGTGGTATAGTACTAAAGTTCTGGACCTATTCTATCATCCTATGTGTACGTCATGTTGGCACACCCCCGTATTTTTTTATATTTCGTGTCAAACTTCGACAAATCGTTGTCCGCACATCGCATAGCGACTAATTTAATCAGCCATATTTCCATAACCTAGGTTTTTACGGTAACTTGGGTGGTATAATACAGAAGTTCTGGTCCTATTCTATCACCCTAAGTGTACGTAATGTTGGCACACCTCCGTATTTATTATTATATTTCATGTCATACTTAGACAAATCGTTGTCCGCACGTCGCATAGCGACTAATTTAATCACCCATATTTCCAAAACCTAAGTTTTTAAGATAACTTGGGTGGTATAGTACTAAAGTTCTGGTCCTATTCTTTCATCCTACGTGTACGTCATGCTGACACACTGCCGTATTTATTTTATTTTTCATGTCATACTTTGACAAATCGCTGTCCGCACATCTCAATGCGACTACTTTAATCAGCCATATATCCAAAACCTAAGTTTTTACGGTAACTTGGGTGGTATAATACAGAAGGTCTGGTCCTATTCTATCACCCTATGTGTACGTCATGTATCCACAATTCCGTATTTATTTTTATATTTCATGTCAAACTTAGACAAATCGTTGTCCGCACATCGCATAGCGACTAATTTAATCACCCATATTTCCAAAACCTAAGTTTTTAAGGTAACTTGGGTGGTATAATACTAAATTTCAGGACCTATTCTATCATCCTATGTGTACGTCATGTTGGCACACTTCCGTATTTATTTTATTTTTCATGTCATACTTAGACAAATCGTTGTCCGCACGTCGCATAGCGACTAATTTAATCACCCATATTTCCAAAACCAACTTGGGTGTTATAGTACTAAAGTTCTGGTCCTATTCTTTCATCCTACGTGTACGTCATGCTGACAAACTGCCGTATTTATTTTATTTTTCATGTCATACTTTGACAAATCGCTGTCCGCACATCTCAATGCGACTACTTTAATCAGCCATATTTCCAAAACCTAAATTTTTACGGTAACTTGGGTGGTATAATACAGAAGTTCTGGTCCTATTCTATCACCCTATGTGTACGACATGTATCCACAATTCCGTATTTATTTTTATATTTCATGTCAAACTTAGACAAATCGTTGTCCGCACATCGCATAGCGACTAATTTAATCACCCATATTTCCAAAACCTAAGTTTTTAAGGTAACTAGGGTGGTATAATACTAAATTTCAGGACATATTCTATCATCCAATGTGTACGTCATGTTGGCACACTTCCGTATTTATTTTATTTTTCATGTCATACTTTGACAAATCGCTGTCCGCACATCTCAATGCGACTACTTTAATCAGCCATATTTCCAAAACCTAAGTTTTTACGGTAACTTGGGTGGTATAATACAGAAGTTCTGGTCCTATTCTATCACCCTACGTGTACGTAATGTTGGCACACCTCCGTATTTATTATTATATTCCATGTCATACTTAGACAAATCGTTGTCCGCACATCGCATAGCGACTAATTTAATCACCCATATTTCCAAAACCTAAGTTTTTAAGGTAACTTGGGTGTTATAGTACTAAAGTTCTGGTCCTATTCTTTCATCCTATGTGTACGTCATGTTGGCACACTTCCGTATTTATTTTATTTTTCATGTCATATTTTGACAAATCGCTGTCCGCACATCTCAATGCGACTACTTTAATCAGCCATATTTCCAAAACCTAAGTTTTTACGGTAGCTTGGGTGGTATAATACAGAAGTTCTGGTCCTATTCTATCACCCTATGTGTACGTCATGTATCCACAATTCCGTATTTATTTTTATATTTCATGTCAAACTTAGACAAATCGTTGTCCGCACATCGCATAGCGACTAATTTAATCACCCATATTTCCAAAACCTAAGTTTTTAAGGTAACTTGGGTGGTATAATACTGAATTTCAGGACCTATTCTATCATCCTATGTGTACGTCATGTTGGCACACTTCCGTATTTATTTTATTTTTCATTTCATACTTTGACAAATCGCTGTCCGCACATCTCAATGCGACTACTTTAATCAGCCATATTTCCAAAACCTAGGTTTTACGGTAACTTGGGTGGTATAGTACTAAAGTTCTGGACCTATTCTATCATCCTATGTGTACGTCATGTTGGCACACCTCCGTATTTTTTTTAATATTTCGTGTCAAACTTCGACAAATCTCTGCCCACACATCTTAGTTCGACTACTTTAATCAGCCATATTTCCAAAACCTAAGTTTTTACGGTAACTTGGGTGGTATAATACAGAAGTTCTGGTCCTATTCTATCACCCTACGTGTACGTAATGTTGGCACACCTCCGTATTTATTATTATATTTCATGTCATACGTAGACAAATCGTTGTCCGCACATCGCATAGCGACTAATTTAATCACCCATATTTCCAAAACCTAAGTTTTTAAGGTAACTTGGGTATTATAGTACTAAAGTTCTGGTCCTATTCTTTCATCCTATGTGTACGTCATGTTGGCACACTTCCGTATTTATTTTATTTTTCATGTCATATTTTGACAAATCGCTGTCCGCACATCTCAATGCGACTACTTTAACCAGCCATATTTCCAAAACCTAAGTTTTTACGGTAACTTGGGTGGTATAATACAGAAGTTCTGGTCCTATTTCATCACCCTACGTGTACGTCATGCTGACACACTGCCGTATTTATTTTATATTTTATGTCAAACTTAGGTGGATCACTGTCCACACATCCAAAGCGACTATTTTAATCACCCGTATTTCCAAAACCTAAGTTTTTAAGGTAACTTGGGTGGTATAGTACTAAAGTTCTGGTCCTATTCTTTCAACCTACGTGTACGTCATGCTGACACACTGCCGTATTTATTTTATATTTTATGTCAAACAGACAAATCGTTGTCCGCACATCGCATAGCGACTAATTTAATCACCCATATTTCCAAAACCTAAGTTTTTACGGTAACTTGGGTGGTATAGTACTAAAGGTCTAGACCTATTCTATCATCCTATGTGTACGTCATGTTGGCACACCTCCGTATTTTTTTTATATTTCGTGTCAAACTTCGACAAATCGATGTCCGCACATCGCATAGCGACTAATTTAATCAGCCATATTTCCAAAACCTAAGTTTTTACGGTAACTTGGGTGGTATAATACAGAAGTTCTGGTCCTATTCTATCACCCTAAGTGTACGTAATGTTGGCACACCTCCGTATTTATTATTATATTTCATGTCATACTTAGACAAATCGTTGTCCGCACGTCGCATAGCGACTAATTTAATCACCCATATTTCCAAAACCTAAGTTTTTAAGGTAACTTTGGTGGTATAGTACTAAAGTTCTGGTCCTATTCTTTCATCCTACGTGTACGTCATGCTGACACACTGCCGTATTTATTTTATATTTTATGTCAAACTTAGACAAATCGTTGTCCGCACATCGCATGGCGACTAATTTAATCACCCATATTTCCAAAACCTAAGTTTTTACGGTAACTTGGGTGGTATAGTACTAAAGTTCTTGACCTATTCTATCATCCTATGTGTACGTCATGTTGGCACACCTCCGTATTTTTTTTATATTTCGTGTCAAACTTCGACAAATCGTTGTCCGCACATCGCATAGCGACTAATTTAATCAGCCATATTTCCAAAACCTATGTTTTTACGGTAACTTGGGTGGTATAATACAGAAGTTCTGGTCCTATTCTATCACCCTAAGTGTACGTAATGTTGGCACACCTCCGTATTTATTATTATATTTCGTATTCCAAAACCTAAGTTTTTAAGGTAACTTGGGTGTTATAGTACTAAAGTTCTGGTCCTATTCTTTCATCCTATGTGTACGTCATGTTGGCACACTTCCGTATTTATTTTATTTTTCATGTCATATTTTCACAAATCGCTGTCCGCACATCTCAATGCGACTACTTTAATCAGTCATATTTCCAAAACCTAAGTTTTTACGGTAACTTGGGTGGTATAATACAGAAGTTCTGGTCCTATTCTATCACCCTATGTGTACGTCATGAATCCACAATTCCGTATTTCTTTTTATATTTCATGTTAAACTTAGACAAATCGTTGTCCGCACATCGCATAGCGACTAATTTAATCACCCATATTTCCAAAACCTAAGTTTTTACGGTAACTTGGGTGGTATAATACAGAAGTTCTGGTCCTATTCTATCACCCTATGTGTACGTCATGTATCCACAATTCCGTATTTATTTTTATATTTCATGTCAAACTTAGACAAATCGCTGTCCGCACATCTCAATGCGACTACTTTAATCAGCCATATTTCCAAAACCTAGGTTTTTACGGTAACTTGGGTGGTATAGTACTAAAGTTCTGGACCTATTCTATCATCCTATGTGTACGTCATGTTGGCACACCTCCGTATTTTTTTTATATTTCGTGTCAAACCTCGACAAATCTCTGTCCGCACATCTCAATGCCACTACTTTAATCAGCCATATTTCCAAAACCTAAGTTTTTACGGTAACTTGGGTGGTATAATACAGAAGTTCTGGTCCTATTCTATCACCCTATGTGTACGTCATGTATCCACGATTCCGTATTTATTTTTATATTTCATGTCAAACTTAGACAAATCGTTGTCCGCACATCGCATAGCGACTAATTTAATCACCCATATTTCCAAAACCTAAGTTTTTAAGGTAACTTGGGTGGTATAATACTAAATTTCAGGACCTATTTTATCATCCTATGTGTACGTCATGTTGGCACACTTCCGTATTTATTTTATTTTTCATGTCATACTTTGACAAATCGCTGTCCGCACATCTCAATGCGACTATTTTAATCAGCCATATTTCCAAAACCTAAGTTTTTACGGTAACTTGGGTGGTATAGTACTAAAATTCTGGACCTATTCTATCATCCTATGTGTACGTCATGTTGGCACACCTCCGTATTTTTTTTATATTTCGTGTCAAACTTCGACAAATCGTTGTCCGCACATCGCATAGCGACTAATTTAATCAGCCATATTTCCAAAACCTATGTTTTTACGGTAACTTGGGTGGTATAATACAGAAGTTCTGGTCCTATTCTATCACCCTAAGTGTACGTAATGTTGGCACACCTCCGTATTTATTATTATATTTCATGTCATACTTAGACAAATCGTTGTCCGCACGTCGCATAGCGACTAATTTAATCACCCATATTTCCAAAACCTAAGTTTTTAAGGTAACTTGGGTGGTATAGTACTAAAGTTCTGGTCCTATTCTTTCATCCTACGTGTACGTCATGCTGACACACTGCCGTATTTATTTTATTTTTCATGTCATACTTTGACAAATCGCTGTCCGCACATCTCAATGCGACTACTTTAATCAGCCATATTTCCAAAACCTAAGTTTTTACGGTAACTTGGGTGGTATAATACAGAAGTTCTGGTCCTATTCTATCACCCTATGTGTACGTCATGTATCCACAATTCCGTATTTATTTTTATATGTCATGTCAAACTTAGACAAATCGTTGTCCGCACATCGCATAGCGACTAATTTAATCACCCATATTTCCAAAACCTAAGTTTTTAAGGTAACTTGGGTGGTATAATACTAAATTTCAGGACCTATTCTATCATCCTATGTGTACGTCATGTTGGCACACTTCCGTATTTATTTTATTTTTCATGTCATACTTTGACAAATCGCTGTCCGCACATCTCAATGCGACTACTTTAATCAGCCATATTTCCAAAACCTAGGTTTTTACGGTAACTTGGGTGGTATAATACAGAAGTTCTGGTCCTATTTCATCACCATACGTGTACGTCATGCTGACAAACTGCCGTATTTATTTTATATTTTATGTCAAACTTAGGTGGATCACTGTCCACACATCCAAAGCGACTATTTTAATCACCCGTATTTCCAAAACCTAAGTTTTTAAGGTAACTTGGGTGGTATAGTACTAAAGTTCTGGTCCTATTCTTTCATCCTACGTGTACGTCATGCTGACACACTGCCGTATTTATTTTATATTTTATGTCAAACTTAGACAAATCGTTGACCGCACATCGCATAGCGACTAATTTAATCACCCATATTTCCAAAACCTAAGTTTTTACGGTAACTTGGGTGGTATAGTACTAAAGTTCTGGACCTATTCTATCATCCTATGTGTACGTCATGTTGGCACACCTACGTATTTTTTTTATATTTCGTGTCAAACTTCGACAAATCGTTGTCCGCACATCGAATAGCGACTAATTTAATCAGCCATATTTCCAAAACCTAAGTTTTTACGGTACCTTGGGTGGTAAAATACAGAAGTTCTGGTCCTATTCTGTCACCCTAAGTGTACGTAATGTTGGCACACCTCCGTATTTATTATTATATTTCATGTCATACTTAGACAAATCGTTGTCCGCACGTCGCATAGCGACTAATTTAATCACCCATATTTCCAAAACCTAAGTTTTTAAGGTAACTTGGGTGGTATAGTACTAAAGTTCTGGCCCTATTCATTCATCCTACGTGTACGTCATGCTGACACACTGCCGTATTTATTTTATTTTTCATGTCATACTTTGACAAATCGCTGTCCGCACATCTCAATGCGACTACTTTAATCAGCCATATTTCCAAAACCTAAGTTTTTACGGTAACCTGGGTGGTATAATACAGAAGTTCTGGTCCTATTCTATCACCCTATGTGTACGTCATGTATCTACAATTCCGTATTTATTTTAATATTTCATGTCAAACTTAGACAAATCGTTGTCCGCACATCGCATAGCGACTTATTTAATCACCCATATTTCCAAAACATAAGTTTTTAAGGTAACTTGGGTGGTATAATACTAAATTTCAGGACCTATTCTATCATCCTATGTGTACGTCATGTTGGCACACTTCCGTATTTATTTTATTTTTCATGTCATACTTTGACAAATCGCTGTCCGCACATCTCAATGCGACTACTTTAATCAGCCATATTTCCAAAACCTAAGTTTTTACGGTAACTTGGGTGGTATAGTACTAAAGTTCTGGGCCTATTCTATCATCCTATGTGTACGTCATGTTGGCACACCTCCGTATTTTTTTTATATTTCGTGTCAAACTTCGACAAATCTCTGTCCGCACATCTCAATGCGACTACTTTAATCAGCCATATTTCCAAAACCTAAGTTTTTACGGTAACTTGGGTGGTATAATACAGAAGTTCTGGTCCTATTCTATCACCCTACGTGTACGTAATGTTGGCACACCTCCGTATTTATTATTATATTTCATGTCATACTTAGACAAATCGTTGTCCGCACATCGCATAGCGACTAATTTAATCACCCATATTTCCAAAACCTAGGTTTTTACGGTAACTTGGGTGGTATAGTACTAAAGTTATGGACCTATTCTATCATCCTATGTGTACGTCATGTTGGCACACCTCCGTATTTTTTTTATATTTCGTGTCAAACTTCGACAAATCTCTGTCCGCACATCTCAATGCGACTACTTTAATCAGCCATATTTCCAAAACCTAAGTTTTTACGGTAACTTGGGTGGTATAATACAAAAGTTCTGGTCCTATTCTATCACCCTACGTGTACGTAATGTTGGCACACCTCCGTATTTATTATTATATTTCATGTCATACTTAGACAAATCGTTGTCCGCACATCGCATAGCGACTAATTTAATCACCCATATTTCCAAAACCTAAGTTTTTAAGGTAACTTGGGTGGTATAATACTAAAGTTCTGGACCTATTCTTTCATCCTACGTGTACGTCATGCTGACACACTGCCGTATTTATTTTATTTTTCAAGTCATACTTTGACAAATCGCTGTCCGCACATCTCAATGCGACTTCTTTAATCAGCCATATTTCCAAAACCTAAGTTTTTACGGTAACTTGGGTGGTATAATACAGAAGTTCTGGTCCTATTCTATCAACCTATGTGTACGTCATGTAAGCACAATTCCGTATTTATTTTTATATTGCATGTCAAACTTAGACAAATCGTTGTCCGCACATCGCATAGCGACTAATTTAATCACCCATGTTTCGAAAACCTAAGTTATTAAGGTAACTTGGGTGGTATAGTACTAAATTTCAGGACCTATTCTATCATCCTATGTGTACGTCATGTTGGCACACTTCCGTATTTATTTTATTTTTCATGACATACTTTGACAAATCGCTGTCCGCACATCTCAATGCGACTACTTTAATCAGCCATATTTCCAAAACCTAAGTTTTTACGGTAACTTGGGTGGTATAATACAGAAGTTCTGGTCCTATTCTATCACCCTACGTGTACGTAATGTTGGCACACCTCCGTATTTATTATTATATTTCATGTCATACTTAGACAAATCGTTGTCCGCACATCGCATAGCGACTAATTTAATCACCCATATTTTCAAAACCTAAGTTTTTAAGGTAACTTGGGTGGTATAGGACTAAAGTTCTGGTCCTATTCTTTCATCCTATGTGTACGTCATTTTGGCACACTTCCGTATTTATTTTATTTTTCATGTCATACTTTGACAAATCGCTGTCCGCACATCTCAATGCGAATACTTTAATCAGCCATATTTCCAAAACCTAAGTTTTTACGGTAACTTGGATGGTATAATACAGAAGTTCTGGTCCTATTCTATCACCCTACGTGTACGTAATGTTGGCACACCTCCGTATTTATTATTATATTTCATGTCATACTTAGACAAATCGTTGTCCGCACATCGCATAGCGACTAATTTAATCACCCATATTTCCAAAACCTAAGTTTTTAAGGTAACTTGGGTGGTATAGTACTAAAGTTCTGGACCTATTCTATCATCCTATGTGTACGTCATGTTGGCACACCTCCGTATTTTTTTTATATTTCGTGTCAAACTTCGACAAATCTCTGTCCACACATCTCAATGCGACTAATTTAATCACCCATATTTCCAAAACCTAAGTTTTTACAGTAACTTGGATGGTATAATACAGAAGTTCTGGTCCTATTCTATCACCCTACGTGTACGTAATGTTGGCACACCTCCGTATTTATTATTATATTTCATGTCATACTTAGACAAATCGTTGTCCGCACATCGCATAGCGACTAATTTAATCACCCTTATTTCCAAAACCTAATTTTTTACGGTAACTTGGGTGGTATAATACAGAAGTTCTGGTCCTATTCTATCACCCTACGTGTACGTAATGTTGGCACACCTCCGTATTTATTTTTATATTTCATGTCAAACTTAGACAAATCGTTGTCCGCACATCGCATAGCGACTAATTTAATCACCCATATTTCCAAAACCTAAGTTTTTACGGTAACTTGTGTGGTATAGTACTAAAGTTCTGGACCTATTCTATCATCCTATGTATACGTCATGTTGGCACACTTCCGTATTTATTTTATTTTTCATGTCATACTTTGACAAATCGCTGTCCGCACATCTCAATGCGACTACTTTAATCAGCCATATTTCCAAAACCTAAGTTTTTACGGTAACTTGGGTGGTATAGTACTAAAGTTCTGGACCTATTCTATCATCCTATGTGTACGTCATGTTGGCACACCTCCGTATTTTTTTTATATTTCGTGTCAAACTTCGACAAATCTCTGTCCGCACATCTCAATGCGACTACTTTAATCAGCCATATTTCCAAAACCTAAGTTTTTACGGTAACTTGGGTGGTATAATACAGAAGTTCTGGTCCTATTCTATCACCCTACGTGTACGTAATGTTGGCACACCTCCATATTTATTATTATATTTCATGTCATACTTAGACAAATCGTTGTCCGCACATCGCATAGCGACTAATTTAATCACCCATATTTCCAAAACCTAAGTTTTTAAGGTAACTTGGGTGGTATAGTACTAAAGTTCTGGTCCTATTCTTTCATCCTATGTGTACGTCATTTTGGCACACTTCCGTATTTATTTTATTTTTCATGTCATACTTTGACAAATCGCTGTCCGCACATCTCAATGCGACTACTTTAATCAGCCATATTTCCAAAACCTAAGTTTTTACGGTAACTTGGATGGTATAATACAGAAGTTCTGGTCCTATTCTATCACCCTACGTGTACGTAATGTTGGCACACCTCCGTATTTATTATTATATTTCATGTCATACTTAGACAAATCGTTGTCCGCACATCGCATAGCGACTAATTTAATCACCCATATTTCCAAAACCTAAGTTTTTAAGGTAACTTGGGTGGTATAGTACTAAAGTTCTGGACCTATTCTATCATCCTATGTGTACGTCATGTTGGCACACCTCCGTATTATTTTTATATTTCGTGTCAAACTTCGACAAATCTCTGTCCGCACATCTCAATGCGACTACTTTAATCAGCCATATTTCCAAAACCTAAGTTTTTACGGTAACTTGGATGGTATAATACGAAGTTCTGGTCCTATTCTATCACCCTACGTGTACGTAATGTTGGCACACCTCCGTATTTATTATTATATTTCATGTCATACTTAGACAAATCGTTGTCCGCACATCGCATAGCGACTAATTTAATCACCCATATTTCCAAAACCTAAGTTTTTACGGTAACTTGGGTGGTATAATACAGAAGTTCTGGTCCTATTCTATCACCCTACGTGTACGTAATGTTGGCACACCTCCGTATTTATTATTATATTTCATGTCATACTTAGACAAATCGTTGTCCGCACATCGCATAGCGACTAATTTAATCACCCATATTTCCTAAACCTACGTTTTTACGGTAACTTGTGTGGTATAGTACTAAAGTTCTGGACCTATTCTATCATCCTATGTGTACGTCATGTTGGCACACCTCCGTATTTTTTTTATATTTCGTGTCAAACTTCGACAAATCGTTGTCCGCACATCTCAATGCGACTATTTTAATCAGCCATATTTCAAAAACCTAAGTTTTTACGGTAACTTGGGTGGTATAATACAGAAGTTCTGGTCCTATTCTATCACCCTATGTGTACGTCATGTATCCACAATTCCGTATTTATTTTTATATTTCATGTCAAACTTAGACAAATCGTTGTCCGCACATCGCATAGCGACTAATTTAATCACCCATATTTCCAAAACCTAAGTTTTTAAGGTAACTTGGGTGGTATAGTACTAAAGTTCTGGTCCTATTCTTTCATCCTATGTGTACGTCATTTTGGCACACTTCCGTATTTATTTTATTTTTCATGTCATACTTTGACAAATCGCTGTCCGCACATCTCAATGCGACTACTTTAATCAGCCATATTTCCAAAACCTAAGTTTTTACGGTAACTTGGATGGTATAATACAGAAGTTCTGGTCCTATTCTATCACCCTACGTGTACGTAATGTTGGCACACCTCCGTATTTATTATTATATTTCATGTCATACTTAGACAAATCGTTGTCCGCACATCGCATAGCGACTAATTTAATCACCCATATTTCCAAAACCTAAGTTTTTAAGGTAACTTGGGTGGTATAGTACTAAAGTTCTGGACCTATTCTATCATCCTATGTGTACGTCATGTTGGCACACCTCCGTATTTTTTTTTATATTTCGTGTCAAACTTCGACAAATCTCTGTCCGCACATCTCAATGCGACTACTTTAATCAGCCATATTTCCAAAACCTAAGTTTTTACGGTAACTTGGATGGTATAATACAGAAGTTCTGGTCCTATTCTATCACCCTACGTGTACGTAATTTTGGCACACCTCCGTATTTATTATTATATTTCATGTCATACTTAGACAAATCGTTGTCCGCACATCGCATAGCGACTAATTTAATCAACCATATTTCCAAAACCTAAGTTTTTACGGTAACTTGGGTGGTATAATACAGAAGTTCTTGTCCTATTCTATCACCCTACGTGTACGTAATGTTGGCACACCTCCGTATTTATTTTTATATTTCATGTCAAACTTAGACAAATCGTTGTCCGCACATCGCATAGCGACTAATTTAATCACCCATATTTCCAAAACCTACGTTTTTACGGTAACTTGTGTGGTATATTACTAAAGTTCTGGACCTATTCTATCATCCTATGTGTACGTCATGTTGGCACACCTCCGTATTTTTTTTATATTTCGTGTCAAACTTCGACAAATCGTTGTCCGCACATCGCATAGCGACTAATTTAATCAGCCATATTTCCAAAACCTAGGTTTTTACGGTAACTTGGGTGGTATAATACAGAAGTTCTGGTCCTATTCTATCACCCTACGTGTACGTAATGTTGGCACACCTCCGTATTTAGTATTATATTTCATGTCATACTTAGACAAATCGTTGTCCGCACATCGCATAGCGACTAATTTAATCACCCATATTTCCAAAACCTAAGTTCTTAAGGTAACTTGGGTGGTATAGTACTAAAGTTCTGGTCCTATTCTTTCATCCTACGTGTACGTCATGCTGACACACTGCCGTATTTATTTTATATTTTATGTCAAACTTAGGTGGATCGCTGTCCACACATCCAAAGCGACTATTTTAATCACCCGTATTTCCAAAACCTAAGTTTTTAAGGTAACTTGGGTGGTATAGTACTAAAGTTCTGGACCTATTCTATCATCCTATGTGTACGTCATGTTGGCACACCTCCGTATTTTTTTTATATTTCGTGTCAAACTTCGACAAATCTCTGTCCGCACATCTCAATGCGACTACTTTAATCAGCCATATTTCCAAAACCTAAGTTTTTACGGTAACTTGGATGGTATAATACAGAAGTTCTGGTCCTATTCTATCACCCTACGTGTACGTAATGTTGGCACACCTCCGTATTTATTATTATATTTCATGTCATACTTAGACAAATCGTTGTCCGCACATCGCATAGCGACTAATTTAATCACCCATATTTCCAAAACCTAAGTTTTTACGGTAACTTGGGTGGTATAATACAGAAGTTCTGGTCCTATTCTATCACCCTACGTGTACGTAATGTTGGCACACCTCCGTATTTATTTTTATATTTCATGTCAAACTTAGACAAATCGTTGTCCGCACATCGCATAGCGACTAATTTAATCACCCATATTTCCAAAACCTAAGTTTTTACGGTAACTTGTGTGGTATAGTACTAAAGTTCTGGACCTATTCTATCATCCTATGTGTACGTCATGTTGGCACACTTTCGTATTTTTTTTATATTTCGTGTCAAACTTCGACAAATCGTTGTCCGCACATCGCATAGCGACTAATTTAATCACCCATATTTCCAAAACCTAAGTTTTTACGGTAACTTGGGTGGTATAATACAGAAGTTCTGGTCCTATTCTATCACCCTACGTGTACGTAATGTTGGCACACCTCCGTTTTTATTATTATATTTCATGTCATACTTTGACAAATCGCTGTCCGCACATCTTAATGCGACTACTTTAATCAGCCATATTTCCAAAACCTAAGTTTTTACGGTAACTTGGGTGGTATAATACAGAAGTTCTGGTCCTATTCTATCACCCTATGTGTACGTCATGTATCCACAATTCCGTATTTATTTTTATATTTCATGTCAAACTTAGACAAATCGTTGTCCGCACATCGCATAGCGACTAATTTAATCACCCATATTTCCAAAACCTAAGTTTTTACGGTAACTTAGGGTGGTATAATACAGAAGTTCTGGTCCTATTCTATCACCCTATGTGTACGTCATGTATCCACAATTCCGTATTCATTTTTATATTTCATGTCAAACTTAGACAAATCGCTGTCCGCACATCTCAATGCGACTACTTTAATCAGCCATATTTCCAAAACCTAAGTTTTTACGGAAACTTGGGTGGTATAGTACTAAAGTTCTGGACCTATTCTATCATCCTATGTGTACGTCATGTTGGCACACCTCCGTATTTTTTTTTATATTTCATGTCAAACTTAGACAAATCGTTGTCCGCACATCGCATAGCGACTAATTTAATCACCTATATTTCCAAAACCTAAGTTTTTACGGTAACTTGGGTGGTATAATACAGAAGTTCTGGTCCTATTCTATCACCCTATGTGTACGTCATGTATCCACAATTCCGTATTCATTTTTATATTTCATGTCAAACTTAGACAAATCGCTGTCCGCACATCTCAATGCGACTACTTTAATCAGCCATATTTCCAAAACCTAAGTTTTTACGGTAACTTGGGTGGTATAGTACTAAAGTTCTGGACCTATTCTATCATCCTATGTGTACGTAATGTTGGCACACCTCCGTATTTTTTTTATATTTCGTGTCAAACTTCGACAAATCGCTGTCCGCACATCTCAATGCGACTACTTTAATCAGCCATATTTCCAAAACCTAAGTTTTTACGGTAACTTGGGTGGTATAATACAGAAGTTCTGGTCTTATTTCATCACCCTACGTGTACGTCATGCTGACACACTGCCGTATTTATTTTATATTTTATGTCAAACTTAGGTGGATCGCTGTCCACACATCCAAAGCGACTATTTTAATCACCCGTATTTCCAAAACCTAAGTTTTTAAGGTAACTTGGGTGGTATAATACTAAATTTCAGGACCTATTCTATCATCCTACGTGTACGTAATGTTGGCACACCTCCGTATTTATTTTTATATTTCATGTCAAACTTAGACAAATCTCTGTTCGCACATCTCAATGCGACTACTTTAATCAGCCATATTTCCAATACCTAGGTTTTTACGGTAACTTGGGTGGTATAATACAGAAGTTCTGGTCCTATTCTATCACCCTACGTGTACGTAATGTTGGCACACCTCCGTATTTATTATTATATTTCATGTCATACTTAGACAAATCGTTGTCCGCACATCGCATAGCGACTAATTTAATCACCCATATTTTCAAAACCTAAGTTTTTAAGGTAACTTGGGTGGTATAGTACTAAAGTTCTGGTCCTATTCTTTCATCCTACGTGTACGTGATGCTGACAAACTGCCGTATTTATTTTATATTTTATATCAAACTTAGGTGGATCGCTGTCCACACATCCAAAGCGACTATTTTAATCACCCGTATTTCCAAAACCTAAGTTTTTAAGGTAACTTGGGTGGTATAGTACTAAAGTTCTGGACCTATTCTATCATCCTATGTGTACGTCATGTTGGCACACCTCCGTATTTTTTTTATATTTCGTGTCAAACTTCGACAAATCGTTGTCCGCACATCGCATAGCGACTAATTTAATCACCCATATTTCCAAAACCTAAGTTTTTACGGTAACTTGGGTGGTATAATACAGAAGTTCTGGTCCTATTCTATCACCCTACGTGTACGTAATGTTGGCACACCTCCGTTTTTATTATTATATTTCATGTCATACTTTGACAAATCGCTGTCCGCACATCTCAATGCGACTACTTTAATCAGCCATATTTCCAAAACCTAAGTTTTTACGGTAACTTGGGTGGTATAATACAGAAGTTCTGGTCCTATTCTATCACCCTATGTGTACGTCATGTATCCACAATTCCGTATTTATTTTTATATTTCATGTCAAACTTAGACAAATCGTTGTCCGCACATCGCATAGCGACTAATTTAATCACCCATATTTCCAAAACCTAAGTTTTTACGGTAACTTGGGTGGTATAATACAGAAGTTCTGGTCCTATTCTATCACCCTATGTGTACGTCATGTATCCACAATTCCGTATTCATTTTTATATTTCATGTCAAACTTAGACAAATCGCTGTCCGCACATCTCAATGCGACTACTTTAATCAGCCATATTTCCAAAACCTAAGTTTTTACGGTAACTTGGGTGGTATAGTACTAAAGTTCTGGACCTATTCTATCATCCTATGTGTACGTCATGTTGGCACACCTCCATATTTATTTTTATATTTCATGTCAAACTTAGACAAATCGTTGTCCGCACATCGCATAGCGACTAATTTAATCACCTATATTTCCAAAACCTAAGTTTTTACAGTAACTTGGGTGGTATAATACAGAAGTTCTGGTCCTATTCTATCACCCTATGTGTACGTCATGTATCCACAATTCCGTATTCATTTTTATATTTCATGTCAAACTTAGACAAATCGCTGTAAGCACATCTCATTGCGACTACTTTAATCAGCCATATTTCCAAAACCTAAGTTTTTACGGTAACTTGGGTGGTATAATACAGAAGTTCTGGTCCTATTCTATCACCCTATGTGTACGTCATGTATCCACAATTCCGTATTTATTTTTATATTTCATGTCAAACTTAGACAAATCGTTGTCCGCACATCGCATAGCGACTAATTTAATCACCCATATTTCCAAAACCTAAGTTTTTAAGGTAACTTGGGTGGTATAGTACTAAAGTTCTGGTCCTATTCTTTCATCCTATGTGTACGTCATTTTGGCACACTTCCGTATTTATTTTATTTTTCATGTCATACTTTGACAAATCGCTGTCCGCACATCTCAATGCGACTACTTTAATCAGCCATATTTCCAAAACCTAAGTTTTTACGGTAACTTGGATGGTATAATACAGAAGTTCTGGTCCTATTCTATCACCCTACGTGTACGTAATGTTGGCACACCTCCGTATTTATTATTATATTTCATGTCATACTTAGACAAATCGTTGTCCGCACATCGCATAGCGACTAATTTAATCACCCATATTTCCAAAACCTAAGTTTTTAAGGTAACTTGGGTGGTATAGTACTAAAGTTCTGGACCTATTCTATCATCCTATGTGTACGTCATGTTGGCACACCTCCGTATTATTTTTATATTTCGTGTCAAACTTCGACAAATCTCTGTCCGCACATCTCAATGCGACTACTTTAATCAGCCATATTTCCAAAACCTAAGTTTTTACGGTAACTTGGATGGTATAATACGAAGTTCTGGTCCTATTCTATCACCCTACGTGTACGTAATGTTGGCACACCTCCGTATTTATTATTATATTTCATGTCATACTTAGACAAATCGTTGTCCGCACATCGCATAGCGACTAATTTAATCACCCATATTTCCAAAACCTAAGTTTTTACGGTAACTTGTGTGGTATAATACAGAAGTTCTGGTCCTATTCTATCACCCTACGTGTACGTAATGTTGGCACACCTCCGTATTTATTTTTATATTTCATGTCAAACTTAGACAAATCGTTGTCCGCACATCGCATAGCGACTAATTTAATCACCCATATTTCCTAAACCTAAGTTTTTACGGTAACTTGTGTGGTATAGTACTAAAGTTCTGGACCTATTCTATCATCCTATGTGTACGTCATGTTGGCACACCTCCGTATTTTTTTTATATTTCGTGTCAAACTTCGACAAATCGTTGTCCGCACATCTCAATGCGACTATTTTAATCAGCCATATTTCAAAAACCTAAGTTTTTACGGTAACTTGGGTGGTATAATACAGAAGTTCTGGTCCTATTCTATCACCCTATGTGTACGTCATGTATCCACAATTCCGTATTTATTTTTATATTTCATGTCAAACTTAGACAAATCGTTGTCCGCACATCGCATAGCGACTAATTTAATCACCCATATTTCCAAAACCTAAGTTTTTAAGGTAACTTGGGTGGTATAGTACTAAAGTTCTGGTCCTATTCTTTCATCCTATGTGTACGTCATTTTGGCACACTTCCGTATTTATTTTATTTTTCATGTCATACTTTGACAAATCGCTGTCCGCACATCTCAATGCGACTACTTTAATCAGCCATATTTCCAAAACCTAAGTTTTTACGGTAACTTGGATGTATAATACAGAAGTTCTGGTCCTATTCTATCACCCTACGTGTACGTAATGTTGGCACACCTCCGTATTTATTATTATATTTCATGTCATACTTAGACAAATCGTTGTCCGCACATCGCATAGCGACTAATTTAATCACCCATATTTCCAAAACCTAAGTTTTTAAGGTAACTTGGGTGGTATAGTACTAAAGTTCTGGACCTATTCTATCATCCTATGTGTACGTCATGTTGGCACACCTCCGTATTTTTTTTTATATTTCGTGTCAAACTTCGACAAATCTCTGTCCGCACATCTCAATGCGACTACTTTAATCAGCCATATTTCCAAAACCTAAGTTTTTACGGTAACTTGGATGGTATAATACAGAAGTTCTGGTCCTATTCTATCACCCTACGTGTACGTAATTTTGGCACACCTCCGTATTTATTATTATATTTCATGTCATACTTAGACAAATCGTTGTCCGCACATCGCATAGCGACTAATTTAATCACCCATATTTCCAAAACCTAAGTTTTTACGGTAACTTGGGTGGTATAATACAGAAGTTCTTGTCCTATTCTATCACCCTACGTGTACGTAATGTTGGCACACCTCCGTATTTATTTTTATATTTCATGTCAAACTTAGACAAATCGTTGTCCGCACATCGCATAGCGAATAATTTAATCACCCATATTTCCAAAACCTACGTTTTTACGGTAACTTGTGTGGTATAGTACTAAAGTTCTGGACCTATTCTATCATCCTATGTGTACGTCATGTTGGCACACCTCCGTATTTTTTTTATATTTCGTGTCAAACTTCGACAAATCGTTGTCCGCACATCGCATAGCGACTAATTTAATCAGCCATATTTCCAAAACCTAGGTTTTTACGGTAACTTGGGTGGTATAATACAGAAGTTCTGGTCCTATTCTATCACCCTACGTGTACGTAATGTTGGCACACCTCCGTATTTAGTATTATATTTCATGTCATACTTAGACAAATCGTTGTCCGCACATCGCATAGCGACTAATTTAATCACCCATATTTCCAAAACCTAAGTTCTTAAGGTAACTTGGGTGGTATAGTACTAAAGTTCTGGTCCTATTCTTTCATCCTACGTGTACGTCATGCTGACACACTGCCGTATTTATTTTATATTTTATGTCAAACTTAGGTGGATCGCTGTCCACACATCCAAAGCGACTATTTTAATCACCCGTATTTCCAAAACCTAAGTTTTTAAGGTAACTTGGATGGTATAGTACTAAAGTTCTGGACCTATTCTATCATCCTATGTGTACGTCATGTTGGCACACCTCCGTATTTTTTTTATATTTCGTGTCAAACTTCGACAAATCTCTGTCCGCACATCTCAATGCGACTACTTTAATCAGCCATATTTCCAAAACCTAAGTTTTTACGGTAACTTGGATGGTATAATACAGAAGTTCTGGTCCTATTCTATCACCCTACGTGTACGTAATGTTGGCACACCTCCGTATTTATTATTATATTTCATGTCATACTTAGACAAATCGTTGTCCGCACATCGCATAGCGACTAATTTAATCACCCATATTTCCAAAACCTAAGTTTTTACGGTAACTTGAGTGGTATAATACAGAAGTTCTGGTCCTATTCTATCACCCTACGTGTACGTAATGTTGGCACACCTCCGTATTTATTTTTATATTTCATGTCAAACTTAGACAAATCGTTGTCCGCACATCGCATAGCGACTAATTTAATCACCCATATTTCCAAAACCTAAGTTTTTACGGTAACTTGTGTGGTATAGTACTAAAGTTCTGGACCTATTCTATCATCCTATGTGTACGTCATGTTGGCACACCTCCGTATTTTTTTTATATTTCGTGTCAAACTTCGACAAATCGTTGTCCGCACATCGCATAGCGACTAATTTAATCACCCATATTTCCAAAACCTAAGTTTTTACGGTAACTTGGGTGGTAAAATACAGAATTTCTGGTCCTATTCTATCACCCTACGTGTACGTAATGTTGGCACACCTCCGTTTTTATTATTATATTTCATGTCATACTTTGACAAATCGCTGTCCGCACATCTCAATGCGACTACTTTAATCAGCCATATTTCCAAAACCTAAGTTTTTACGGTAACTTGGGTGGTATAGTACTAAAGTTCTGGACCTATTCTATCATCCTATGTGTACGTAATGTTGGTACACCTCCGTATTTTTTTTATATTTCGTGTCAAACTTCGACAAATCGCTGTCCGCACATCTCAATGCGACTACTTTAATCAGCCATATTTCCAAAACCTAAGTTTTTACGGTAACTTGGGTGGTATAATACAGAAGTTCTGGTCTTATTTCATCACCCTACGTGTACGTCATGCTGACACACTGCCGTATTTATTTTATATTTTATGTCACACTTAGGTGGATCGCTGTCCACACATCCAAAGCGACTATTTTAATCACCCGTATTTCCAAAACCTAAGTTTTTAAGGTAACTTGGGTGGTATAATACTAAATTTCAGGACCTATTCTATCATCCTACGTGTACGTAATGTTGGCACACCTCCGTATTTATTTTTATATTTCATGTCAAACTTAGACAAATCTCTGTTCGCACATCTCAATGCGACTACTTTAATCAGCCATATTTCCAATACCTAGGTTTTTACGGTAACTTGGGTGGTATAATACAGAAGTTCTGGTCCTATTCTATCACCCTACGTGTACGTAATGTTGGCACACCTCCGTATTTATTATTATATTTCATGTCATACTTAGACAAATCGTTGTCCGCACATCGCATAGCGACTAATTTAATCACCCATATTTTCAAAACCTAAGTTTTTAAGGTAACTTGGGTGGTATAGTACTAAAGTTCTGGTCCTATTCTTTCATCCTACGTGTACGTGATGCTGACAAACTGCCGTATTTATTTTATATTTTATATCAAACTTAGGTGGATCGCTGTCCACACATCCAAAGCGACTATTTTAATCACCCGTATTTCCAAAACCTAAGTTTTTAAGGTAACTTGGGTGGTATAGTACTAAAGTTCTGGACCTATTCTATCATCCTATGTGTACGTCATGTTGGCACACCTCCGTATTTTTTTTATATTTCGTGTCAAACTTCGACAAATCGTTGTCCGCACATCGCATAGCGACTAATTTAATCACCCATATTTCCAAAACCTAAGTTTTTACGGTAACTTGGGTGGTATAATACAGAAGTTCTGGTCCTATTCTATCACCCTACGTGTACGTAATGTTGGCACACCTCCGTTTTTATTATTATATTTCATGTCATACTTTGACAAATCGCTGTCCGCACATCTCAATGCGACTACTTTAATCAGCCATATTTCCAAAACCTAAGTTTTTACGGTAACTTGGGTGGTATAATACAGAAGTTCTGGTCCTATTCTATCACCCTATGTGTACGTCATGTATCCACAATTCCGTATTTATTTTTATATTTCATGTCAAACTTAGACAAATCGTTGTCCGCACATCGCATAGCGACTAATTTAATCACCCATATTTCCAAAACCTAAGTTTTTACGGTAACTTGGGTGGTATAATACAGAAGTTCTGGTCCTATTCTATCACCCTATGTGTACGTCATGTATCCACAATTCCGTATTCATTTTTATATTTCATGTCAAACTTAGACAAATCGCTGTCCGCACATCTCAATGCGACTACTTTAATCAGCCATATTTCCAAAACCTAAGTTTTTACGGTAACTTGGGTGGTATAGTACTAAAGTTCTGGACCTATTCTATCATCCTATGTGTACGTCATGTTGGCACACCTCCATATTTATTTTTATATTTCATGTCAAACTTAGACAAATCGTTGTCCGCACATCGCATAGCGACTAATTTAATCACCTATATTTCCAAAACCTAAGTTTTTACAGTAACTTGGGTGGTATAATACAGAAGTTCTGGTCCTATTCTATCACCCTATGTGTACGTCATGTATCCACAATTCCGTATTTATTTTTATATTTCATGTCAAACTTAGACAAATCGCTGTCCGCACATCTCAATGCGACTACTTTAATCAGCCATATTTCCAAAACCTAAGTTTTTACGGTAACTTGGGTGGTATAGTACTAAAGTTCTGGACCTATTCTATCATCCTATGTGTACGTCATGTTGGCACACCTCCGTATTTTTTTTATATTTCGTGTCAAACTTCGACAAATCGTTGTCCGCACATCTCAATGCGACTACTTTAATCAGCCATATTTCCAAAACCTAAGTTTTTACGGTAACTTGGGTGGTATAATACAGAAGTTCTGGTCTTATTTCATCACCCTACGTGTACGTCATGCTGACACACTGCCGTATTTATTTTATATTTTATGTCAAACTTAGGTGGATCGCTGTCCACACATCCAAAGCGACTATTTTAATCACCCGTATTTCCAAAACCTAAGTTTTTAAGGTAACTTGGGTGGTATAATACTAAATTTCAGGACCTATTCTATCATCCTACGTGTACGTAATGTTGGCACACCTCCGTATTTATTTTTATATTTCATGTCAAACTTAGACAAATCTCTGTTCGCACATCTCAATGCGACTACTTTAATCAGCCATATTTCCAATACCTAGGTTTTTACGGTAACTTGGGTGGTATAATACAGAAGTTCTGGTCCTATTCTATCACCCTACGTGTACGTAATGTTGGCACACCTAAGTATTTATTATTATATTTCATGTCATACTTAGACAAATCGTTGTCCGCACATCGCATAGCGACTAATTTAATCACCCATATTTCCAAAACCTAAGTTTTTAAGGTAACTTGGGTGGTATAGTACTAAAGTTCTGGTCCTATTCTTTCATCCTACGTGTACGTGATGCTGACAAACTGCCGTATTTATTTTATATTTTATGTCAAACTTAGGTGGATCGCTGTCCACACATCCAAAGCGACTATTTTAATCACCCGTATTTCCAAAACCTAAGTTTTTAAGGTAACTTGGGTGGTATAGTACTAAAGTTCTGGACCTATTCTATCATCCTATGTGTACGTCATGTTGGCACACCTCCGTATTTTTTTTATATTTCGTGTCAAACTTCGACAAATCGTTGTCCGCACATCGCATAGCGACTAATTTAATCACCCATATTTCCAAAACCTAAGTTTTTACGGTAACTTGGGTGGTATAATACAGAAGTTCTGGTCCTATTCTATCACCCTACGTGTACGTAATGTTGGCACACCTCCGTTTTTATTATTATATTTCATGTCATACTTTGACAAATCGCTGTCCGCACATCTCAATGCGACTACTTTAATCAGCCATATTTCCAAAACCTAAGTTTTTACGGTAACTTGGGTGGTATAATACAGAAGTTCTGGTCCTATTCTATCACCCTATGTGTACGTCATGTATCCACAATTCCGTATTTATTTTTATATTTCATGTCAAACTTAGACAAATCGTTGTCCGCACATCGCATAGCGACTAATTTAATCACCCATATTTCCAAAACCTAAGTTTTTACGGTAACTTGGGTGGTATAATACAGAAGTTCTGGTCCTATTCTATCACCCTATGTGTACGTCATGTATCCACAATTCCGTATTCATTTTTATATTTCATGTCAAACTTAGACAAATCGCTGTCCGCACATCTCAATGCGACTACTTTAATCAGCCATATTTCCAAAACCTAAGTTTTTACGGTAACTTGGGTGGTATAGTACTAAAGTTCTGGACCTATTCTATCATCCTATGTGTACGTCATGTTGGCACACCTCCATATTTATTTTTATATTTCATGTCAAACTTAGACAAATCGTTGTCCGCACATCGCATAGCGACTAATTTAATCACCTATATTTCCAAAACCTAAGTTTTTACGGTAACTTGGGTGGTATAATACAGAAGTTCTGGTCCTATTCTATCACCCTATGTGTACGTCATGTATCCACAATTCCGTATTCATTTTTATATTTCATGTCAAACTTAGACAAATCGCTGTCCGCACATCTCAATGCGACTACTTTAATCAGCCATATTTCCAAAACCTAAGTTTTTACGGTAACTTGGGTGGTATAGTACTAAAGTTCTGGACCTATTCTATCATCCTATGAGTACGTCATGTTGGCACACCTCCGTATTTTTTTAATATTTCGTGTCAAACTTCGACAAATCGCTGTCCGCACATCTCAATGCGACTACTTTAATCAGCCATATTTCCAAAACCTAAGTTTTTACGGTAACTTGGGTGGTATAATACAGAAGTTCTGGTCTTATTTCATCACCCTACGTGTACGTCATGCTGACACACTGCCGTATTTATTTTATATTTTATGTCAAACTTAGGTGGATCGCTGTCCACACATCCAAAGCGACTATTTTAATCACCCGTATTTCCAAAACCTAAGTTTTTAAGGTAACTTGGGTGGTATAATACTAAATTTCAGGACCTATTCTATCATCCTACGTGTACGTAATGTTGGCACACCTCCGTATTTATTTTTATATTTCATGTCAAACTTAGACAAATCTCTGTTCGCACATCTCAATGCGACTACTTTAATCAGCCATATTTCCAATACCTAGGTTTTTACGGTAACTTGGGTGGTATAATACAGAAGTTCTGGTCCTATTCTATCACCCTACGTGTACGTAATGTTGGCACACCTCCGTATTTATTATTATATTTCATGTCATACTTAGACAAATCGTTGTCCGCACATCGCATAGCGACTAATTTAATCACCCATATTTCCAAAACCTAAGTTTTTAAGGTAACTTGGGTGGTATAGTACTAAAGTTCTGGTCCTATTCTTTCATCCTACGTGTACGTCATGCTGACAAACTGCCATATTTATTTTATATTTTATGTCAAACTTAGGTGGATCGCTGTCCACACATCCAAAGCGACTATTTTAATCACCCGTATTTCCAAAACCTAAGTTTTTAAGGTAACTTGGGTGGTATAGTACTAAAGTTCTGGACCTATTCTATCATCCTATGTGTACGTCATGTTGGCACACCACCGTATTTTTTTATATTTCGTGTCAAACTTCGACAAATCTCTGTCCGCACATCTCAATGCGACTACTTTAATCAGCCATATTTCCAAAACCTAAGTTTTTACGGTAACTTGGATGGTATAATACAGAAGTTCTGGTCCTATTCTATCACCCTACGTGTAAGTAATGTTGGCACACCTCCGTATTTATTATTATATTTCATGTCATACTTAGACAAATCGTTGTCCGCACATCGCATAGCGACTAATTTAATCACCCATATTTCCAAAACCTAAGTTTTTACGGTAACTTGGGTGGTATAATACAGAAGTTCTGGTCCTATTCTATCATACTATGTGTACGTAATGTTGGCACACCTCCGTATTTATTATTATATTTCATGTCAAACTTAGACAAATCGTTGTCCGCACATCGCATAGCGACTAATTTAATCACCCATATTTCCAAAACCTAAGTTTTTACGGTAACTTGTGTGGTATAGTACTAAAGTTCTGGACCTATTCTATCATCCTATGTGTACGTCATGTTGGCACACCTCCGTATTTTTTTATATTTCGTGTCAAACCTCGACAAATCGTTGTCCGCACATCGCATAGCGACTAATTTTATCACCCATATTTCCAAAACCTAAGTTTTTACGGTAACTTGGGTGGTATAATACAGAATTTCTGGTCCTATTCTATCACCCTACGTGTACGTAATGTTGGCACACCTCCGTTTTTATTATTATATTTCATGTCATACTTTGACAAATCGCTGTCCGCACATCTCAATGCGACTACTTTAATCCGCCATATTTCCAAAACCTAAGTTTTTACGGTAACTTGGGTGGTATAATAAAGAAGTTCTGGTCCTATTCTATCACCCTATGTGTACGTCATGTATCCACAATTCCGTATTTATTTTTATATTTCATGTCAAACTTAGACAAATCGTTGTCCGCACATCGCATAGCGACTAATTTAATCACCCATATTTCCAAAACCTAAGTTTTTACGGTAATTTGGGTGGTATAATACAGAAGTTCTGGTCCTATTCTATCACCCTATGTGTACGTCATGTATCCACAATTCCGTATTTATTTTTATATTTCATGTCAAACTTAGACAAATCGTTGTCCGCACATCGCATAGCGACTAATTTAATCACCCATATTTCCAAAACCTAAGTTTTTACGGTAACTTGGGTGGTATAATACAGAAGTTCTGGTCCTATTCTATCACCCTATGTGTACGTCATGTATCCACAATTCCGTATTCATTTTTATATTTCATGTCAAACTTAGACAAATCGCTGTCCGCACATCTCAATGCGACTACTTTAATCAGCCATATTTCCAAAACCTAAGTTTTTACGGTAACTTGGGTGGTATAGTACTAAAGTTCTGGACCTATTCTATCATCCTATTTGTACGTCATGTTGGCACACCTCCATATTTATTTTTATATTTCATGTCAAACTTAGACAAATCGTTGTCCGCACATCGCATAGCGACTAATTTAATCACCTATATTTCCAGAACCTAAGTTTTTACGGTAACTTGGGTGGTATAATACAGAAGTTCTGGTCCTATTCTATCACCCTATGTGTACGTCATGTATCCACAATTCCGTATTCATTTTTATATTTCATGTCAAACTTAGACAAATCGCTGTCCGCACATCTCAATGCGACTACTTTAATCAGCCATATTTCCAAAACCTAAGTTTTTACGGTAAATTGGGTGGTATAGTACTAAAGTTCTGGACCTATTCTATCATCCTATGTGTACGTAATGTTGGCACACCTCCGTATTTTTCTATATTTCGTGTCAAACTTCGACAAATCGCTGTCCGCACATCTCAATGCGACTACTTTAATCAGCCATATTTCCAAAACCTAAGTTTTTACGGTAACTTGGGTGGTATAATACAGAAGTTCTGGTCTTATTTCATCACCCTACGTGTACGTCATGCTGACACACTGCCGTATTTATTTTATATTTTATGTCAAACTTAGGTGGATCGCTGTCCACACATCCAAAGCGACTATTTTAATCACCCGTATTTCCAAAACCTAAGTTTTTAAGGTAACTTGGGTGGTATAATACTAAATTTCAGGACCTATTCTATCATCCTACGTGTACGTAATGTTGGCACACCTCCGTATTTATTTTTATATTTCATGTCAAACTTAGACAAATCTCTGTTCGCACATCTCAATGCGACTACTTTAATCAGCCATATTTCCAATACCTAGGTTTTTACGGTAACTTGGGTGGTATAATACAGAAGTTCTGGTCCTATTCTATCACCCTACGTGTACGTAATGTTGGCACACCTCCGTATTTATTATTATATTTCATGTCATACTTAGACAAATCGTTGTCCGCACATCGCATAGCGACTAATTTAATCACCCATATTTCCAAAACCTAAGTTTTTAAGGTAACTTGGGTGGTATAGTACTAAAGTTCTGGTCCTATTCTTTCATCCTACGTGTACGTCATGCTGACAAACTGCCGTATTTATTTTATATTTTATGTCAAACTTAGGTGGATCGCTGTCCACACATCCAAAGCGACTATTTTAATCACCCGTATTTCCAAAACCTAAGTTTTTAAGGTAACTTGGGTGGTATAGTACTAAAGTTCTGGACCTATTCTATCATCCTATGTGTACGTCATGTTGGCACACCACCGTATTTTTTTTATATTTCGTGTCAAACTTCGACAAATCTCTGTCCGCACATCTCAATGCGACTACTTTAATCAGCCATATTTCCAAAACCTAAGTTTTTACGGTAACTTGGATGGTATAATACAGAAGTTCTGGTCCTATTCTATCACCCTACGTGTACGTAATGTTGGCACACCTCCGTATTTATTATTATATTTCATGTCATACTTAGACAAATCGTTGTCCGCACATCGCATAGCGACTAATTTAATCACCCATATTTCCAAAACCTAAGTTTTTACGGTAACTTGGGTGGTATAATACAGAAGTTCTGGTCCTATTCTATCACCCTACGTGTACGTAATGTTGGCACACCTCCGTATTTATTATTATATTTCATGTCAAACTTAGACAAATCGTTGTCCGCACATCGCATAGCGACTAATTTAATCACCCATATTTCCAAAACCTAAGTTTTTACGGTAACTTGTGTGGTATAGTACTAAAGTTCTGGACCTATTCTATCATCCTATGTGTACGTCATGTTGGCACACCTCCGTATTTTTTTTATATTTCGTGTCAAACCTCGACAAATCGTTGTCCGCACATCGCATAGCGACTAATTTAATCACCCATATTTCCAAAACCTAAGTTTTTACGGTAACTTGGGTGGTAAAATACAGAATTTCTGGTCCTATTCTATCACCCTACGTGTACGTAATGTTGGCACACCTCCGTTTTTATTATTATATTTCATGTCATACTTTGACAAATCGCTGTCCGCACATCTCAATGCGACTACTTTAATCAGCCATATTTCCAAAACCTAAGTTTTTACGGTAACTTGGGTGGTATAATACAGAAGTTCTGGTCCTATTCTATCACCCTATGTGTACGTCATGTATCCACAATTCCGTATTTATTTTTATATTTCATGTCAAACTTAGACAAATCGTTGTCCGCACATCGCATAGCGACTAATTTAATCACCCATATTTCCAAAACCTAAGTTTTTACGGTAATTTGGGTGGTATAATACAGAAGTTCTGGTCCTATTCTATCACCCTATGTGTACGTCATGTATCCACAATTCCGTATTTATTTTTATATTTCATGTCAAACTTAGACAAATCGTTGTCCGCACATCGCATAGCGACTAATTTAATCACCCATATTTCCAAAACCTAAGTTTTTACGGTAACTTGGGTGGTATAATACAGAAGTTCTGGTCCTATTCTATCACCCTATGTGTACGTCATGTATCCACAATTCCGTATTCATTTTTATATTTCATGTCAAACTTAGACAAATCGCTGTCCGCACATCTCAATGCGACTACTTTAATCAGCCATATTTCCAAAACCTAAGTTTTTACGGTAACTTGGGTGGTATAGTACTAAAGTTCTGGACCTATTCTATCATCCTATGTGTACGTCATGTTGGCACACCTCCATATTTATTTTTATATTTCATGTCAAACTTAGACAAATCGTTGTCCGCACATCGCATAGCGACTAATTTAATCACCTATATTTCCAAAACCTAAGTTTTTACGGTAACTTGGGTGGTATAATACAGAAGTTCTGGTCCTATTCTATCACCCTACGTGTACGTAATGTTGGCACACCTCCGTATTTATTATTATATTTCATGTCATACTTAGACAAATCGTTGTCCGCACATCGCATAGCGACTAATTTAATCACCCATATTTCCAAAACCTAAGTTTTTACGGTAACTTCGGTGGTATAATACAGAAGTTCTGGTCCTATTCTATCACCCTACGTGTACGTAATGTTGGCACACCTCCGTATTTATTATTATATTTCATGTCAAACTTAGACAAATCGTTGTCCGCACATCGCATAGCGACTAATTTAATCACCCATATTTCCAAAACCTAAGTTTTTACGGTAACTTGTGTGGTATAGTACTAAAGTTCTGGACCTATTCTATCATCCTATGTGTACGTCATGTTGGCACACCTCCGTATTTTTTTTATATTTCGTGTCAAACCTCGACAAATCGTTGTCCGCACATCGCATAGCGACTAATTTAATCACCCATATTTCCAAAACCTAAGTTTTTACGGTAACTTGGGTGGTAAAATACAGAATTTCTGGTCCTATTCTATCACCCTACGTGTACGTAATGTTGGCACACCTCCGTTTTTATTATTATATTTCATGTCATACTTTGACAAATCGCTGTCCGCACATCTCAATGCGACTACTTTAATCAGCCATATTTCCAAAACCTAAGTTTTTACGGTAACTTGGGTGGTATAATACAGAAGTTCTGGTCCTATTCTATCACCCTATGTGTACGTCATGTATCCACAATTCCGTATTTATTTTTATATTTCATGTCAAACTTAGACAAATCGTTGTCCGCACATCGCATAGCGACTAATTTAATCACCCATATTTCCAAAACCTAAGTTTTTACGGTAATTTGGGTGGTATAATACAGAAGTTCTGGTCCTATTCTATCACCCTATGTGTACGTCATGTATCCACAATTCCGTATTTATTTTTATATTTCATGTCAAACTTAGACTAATTGTTGTCCGCACATCGCATAGCGACTAATTTAATCACCCATATTTCCAAAACCTAAGTTTTTACGGTAACTTGGGTGGTATAATACAGAAGTTCTGGTCCTATTCTATCACCCTATGTGTACGTCATGTATCCACAATTCCGTATTCATTTTTATATTTCATGTCAAACTTAGACAAATCGCTGTCCGCACATCTCAATGCGACTACTTTAATCAGCCATATTTCCAAAACCTAAGTTTTTACGGTAACTTGGGTGGTATAGTACTAAAGTTCTGGACCTATTCTATCATCCTATGTGTACGTCATGTTGGCACACCTCCATATTTATTTTTATATTTCATGTCAAACTTAGACAAATCGTTGTCCGCACATCGCATAGCGACTAATTTAATCACCTATATTTCAAAAACCTAAGTTTTTACGGTAACTTGGGTGGTATAATACAGAAGTTCTGGTCCTATTCTATCACCCTATGTGTACGTCATGTATCCACAATTCCGTATTTATTTTTATATTTCATGTCAAACTTAGACAAATCGTTGTCCGCACATCGCATAGCGACTAATTTAATCACCCATATTTCCAAAACCTAAGTTTTTACGGTAATTTGGGTGGTATAATACAGAAGTTCTGGTCCTATTCTATCACCCTATGTGTACGTCATGTATCCACAATTCCGTATTTATTTTTATATTTCATGTCAAACTTAGACAAATTGTTGTCCGCACATCGCATAGCGACTAATTTAATCACCCATATTTCCAAAACCTAAGTTTTTACGGTAACTTGGGTGGTATAATACAGAAGTTCTGGTCCTATTCTATCACCCTATGTGTACGTCATGTATCCACAATTCCGTATTCATTTTTATATTTCATGTCAAACTTAGACAAATCGCTGTCCGCACATCTCAATGCGACTACTTTAATCAGCCATATTTCCAAAACCTAAGTTTTTACGGTAACTTGGGTGGTATAGTACTAAAGTTCTGGACCTATTCTATCATCCTATGTGTACGTCATGTTGGCACACCTCCATATTTATTTTTATATTTCATGTCAAACTTAGACAAATCGTTGTCCGCACATCGCATAGCGACTAATTTAATCACCTATATTTCCAAAACCTAAGTTTTTACGGTAACTTGGGTGGTATAATACAGAAGTTCTGGTCCTATTCTATCACCCTATGTGTACGTCATGTATCCACGATTCCGTATTCATTTTTATATTTCATGTCAAACTTAGACAAATCGCTGTCCGCACATCTCAATGCGACTACTTTAATCAGCCATATTTCCAAAACCTAAGTTTTTACGGTAACTTGGGTGGTATAGTACTAAAGTTCTGGACCTATTCTATCATCCTATGTGTACGTAATGTTGGCACACCTCCGTATTTATTATTATATTTCATGTCATACTTAGACAAATCGTTGTCCGCACATCGCATAGCGACTAATTTAATCACCCATATTTCCAAAACCTAAGTTTTTAAGGTAACTTGGGTGGTATAGTACTAAAGTTCTGGTCCTATTCTTTCATCCTACGTGTACGTCATGCTGACAAACTGCCGTATTTATTTTATATTTTATGTCAAACTTAGGTGGATCGCTGTCCACACATCCAAAGCGACTATTTTAATCACCCGTATTTCCAAAACCTAAGTTTTTAAGGTAACTTGGGTGGTATAGTACTAAAGTTCTGGACCTATTCTATCATCCTATGTGTACGTCATGTTGGCACACCACCGTATTTTTTTATATTTCGTGTCAAACTTCGACAAATCTCTGTCCGCACATCTCACTGCGACTACTTTAATCAGCCATATTTCCAAAACCTAAGTTTTTACGGTAACTTGGATGGTATAATACAGAAGTTCTGGTCCTATTCTATCACCCTACGTGTACGTAATGTTGGCACACCTCCGTATTTATTATTATATTTCATGTCATACTTAGACAAATCGTTGTCCGCACATCGCATAGCGACTAATTTAATCACCCATATTTCCAAAACCTAAGTTTTTACGGTAACTTGGGTGGTATAATACAGAAGTTCTGGTCCTATTCTATCACCCTACGTGTACGTAATGTTGGCACACCTCCGTATTTATTATTATATTTCATGTCAAACTTAGACAAATCGTTGTCCGCACATCGCATAGCGACTAATTTAATCACCCATATTTCCAAAACCTAAGTTTTTACGGTAACTTGTGTGGTATAGTACTAAAGTTCTGGACCTATTCTATCATCCTATGTGTACGTCATGTTGGCACACCTCCGTATTTTTTTTATATTTCGTGTCAAACCTCGACAAATCGTTGTCCGCACATCGCATAGCGACTAATTTAATCACCCATATTTCCAAAACCTAAGTTTTTACGGTAACTTGGGTGGTATAATACAGAATTTCTGGTCCTATTCTATCACCCTACGTGTACGTAATGTTGGCACACCTCCGTTTTTATTATTATATTTCATGTCATACTTTGACAAATCGCTGTCCGCACATCTCAATGCGACTACTTTAATCAGCCATATTTCCAAAACCTAAGTTTTTACGGTAACTTGGGTGGTATAATACAGAAGTTCTGGTCCTATTCTATCACCCTATGTGTACGTCATGTATCCACAATTCCGTATTTATTTTTATATTTCATGTCAAACTTAGACAAATCGTTGTCCGCACATCGCATAGCGACTAATTTAATCACCCATATTTCCAAAACCTAAGTTTTTACGGTAATTTGGGTGGTATAATACAGAAGTTCTGGTCCTATTCTATCACCCTATGTGTACGTCATGTATCCACAATTCCGTATTCATTTTTATATTTCATGTCAAATTTAGACAAATCGCTGTCCGCACATCTCAATGCGACTACTTTAATCAGCCATATTTCCAAAACCTAAGTTTTTACGGTAACTTGGGTGGTATAATACAGAAGTTCTGGTCCTATTTCATCACCCTACGTGTACGTCATGCTGACACACTGCCGTATTTATTTTATATTTTATGTCAAACTTAGGTGGATCTCTGTCCACACATCCAAAGCGACTATTTTAATCACCCGTATTTCCAAAACCTAAGTTTTTAAGGTAACTTGGGTGGTATAATACTAAATTTCAGGACCTATTCTATCACCCTACGTGTACGTAATGTTGGCACACCTCCGTATTTATTATTATATTTCATGTCATACTTAGACAAATCGTTGTCCGCACATCGCATAGCGACTAATTTAATCACCCATATTTCCAAAACCTAAGTTTTTAAGGTAACTTGGGTGGTATAGTACTAAAGTTCTGGTCCTATTCTTTCATCCTACGTGTACGTCATGCTGACACACTGCCGTATTTATTTTATATTTTATGTCAAACTTAGGTGGATCGCTGTCCACACATCCGAAGCGATTATTTTAATCACCCGTATTTCCAAAACCTAAGTTTTTAAGGTAACTTGGGTGGTATAGTACTAAAGTTCTGGACCTATTCTATCATCCTATGTGTACGTCATGTTGGCACACCTCCGTATTTTTTTTATATTTCGTGTCAAACTTCGACAAATCGCTGTCCGCACATCTCAATGCGACTACTTTAATCAGCCATATTTCCAAAACCTAAGTTTTTACGGTAACTTGGGTGGTATAATACAGAAGTTCTGGTCTTATTTCATCACCCTACGTGTACGTCATGCTGACACACTGCCGTATTTATTTTATATTTTATGTCAAACTTAGGTGGATCGCTGTCCACACATCCAAAGCGACTATTTTAATCACCCGTATTTCCAAAACCTAAGTTTTTAAGGTAACTTGGGTGGTATAATACTAAATTTCAGGACCTATTCTATCATCCTACGTGTACGTAATGTTGGCACACCTCCGTATTTATTTTTATATTTCATGTCAAACTTAGACAAATCTCTGTTCGCACATCTCAATGCGACTACTTTAATCAGCCATATTTCCAACACCTAGGTTTTTACGGTAACTTGGGTGGTATAATACAGAAGTTCTGGTCCTATTCTATCACCCTACGTGTACGTAATGTTGGCACACCTCCGTATTTATTATTATATTTCATGTCATACTTAGACAAATCGTTGTCCGCACATCGCATAGCGACTAATTTAATCACCCATATTTCCAAAACCTAAGTTTTTAAGGTAACTTGGGTGGTATAGTACTAAAGTTCTGGTCCTATTCTTTCATCCTACGTGTACGTCATGCTGACAAACTGCCATATTTATTTTATATTTTATGTCAAACTTAGGTGGATCGCTGTCCACACATCCAAAGCGACTATTTTAATCACCCGTATTTCCAAAACCTAAGTTTTTAAGGTAACTTGGGTGGTATAGTACTAAAGTTCTGGACCTATTCTATCATCCTATGTGTACGTCATGTTGGCACACCACCGTATTTTTTTTATATTTCGTGTCAAACTTCGACAAATCTCTGTCCGCACATCTCAATGCGACTACTTTAATCAGCCATATTTCCAAAACCTAAGTTTTTATGGTAACTTGGATGGTATAATACAGAAGTTCTGGTCCTATTCTATCACCCTACGTGTACGTAATGTTGGCACACCTCCGTATTTATTATTATATTTCATGTCATACTTAGACAAATCGTTGTCCGCACATCGCATAGCGACTAATTTAATCACCCATATTTCCAAAACCTAAGTTTTTACGGTAACTTGGGTGGTATAATACAGAAGTTCTGGTCCTATTCTATCACCCTACGTGTACGTAATGTTGGCACACCTCCGTATTTATTATTATATTTCATGTCAAACTTAGACAAATCGTTGTCCGCACATCGCATAGCGACTAATTTAATCACCCATATTTCCAAAACCTAAGTTTTTACGGTAACTTGTGTGGTATAGTACTAAAGTTCTGGACCTATTCTATCATCCTATGTGTACGTCATGTTGGCACACCTCCGTATTTTTTTTATATTTCGTGTCAAACCTCGACAAATCGTTGTCCGCACATCGCATAGCGACTAATTTAATCACCCATATTTCCAAAACCTAAGTTTTTACGGTAACTTGGGTGGTATAATACAGAATTTCTGGTCCTATTCTATCACCCTACGTGTACGTAATGTTGGCACACCTCCGTTTTTATTATTATATTTCATGTCATACTTTGACAAATCGCTGTCCGCACATCTCAATGCGACTACTTTAATCAGCCATATTTCCAAAACCTAAGTTTTTACGGTAACTTGGGTGGTATAATAAAGAAGTTCTGGTCCTATTCTATCACCCTATGTGTACGTCATGTATCCACAATTCCGTATTTATTTTTATATTTCATGTCAAACTTAGACAAATCGTTGTCCGCACATCGCATAGCGACTAATTTAATCACCCATATTTCCAAAACCTAAGTTTTTACGGTAATTTGGGTGGTATAATACAGAAGTTCTGGTCCTATTCTATCACCCTATGTGTACGTCATGTATCCACAATTCCGTATTTATTTTTATATTTCATGTCAAACTTAGACAAATCGTTGTCCGCACATCGCATAGCGACTAATTTAATCACCCATATTTCCAAAACCTAAGTTTTTACGGTAACTTGGGTGGTATAATACAGAAGTTCTGGTCCTATTCTATCACCCTATGTGTACGTCATGTATCCACAATTCCGTATTCATTTTTATATTTCATGTCAAACTTAGACAAATCGCTGTCCGCACATCTCAATGCGACTACTTTAATCAGCCATATTTCCAAAACCTAAGTTTTTACGGTAACTTGGGTGGTATAGTACTAAAGTTCTGGACCTATTCTATCATCCTATGTGTACGTCATGTTGGCACACCTCCATATTTATTTTTATATTTCATGTCAAACTTAGACAAATCGTTGTCCGCACATCGCATAGCGACTAATTTAATCACCTATATTTCCAAAACCTAAGTTTTTACGGTAACTTGGGTGGTATAATACAGAAGTTCTGGTCCTATTCTATCACCCTATGTGTACGTCATGTATCCACAATTCCGTATTCATTTTTATATTTCATGTCAAACTTAGACAAATCGCTGTCCGCACATCTCAATGCGACTACTTTAATCAGCCATATTTCCAAAACCTAAGTTTTTATGGTAACTTGGATGGTATAATACAGAAGTTCTGGTCCTATTCTATCACCCTACGTGTACGTCATGTATCCACAATTCCGTATTCATTTTTATATTTCATGTCAAATTTAGACAAATCGCTGTCCGCACATCTCAATGCGACTACTTTAATCAGCCATATTTCCAAAACCTAAGTTTTTACGGTAACTTGGGTGGTATAATACAGAAGTTCTGGTCTTATTTCATCACCCTACGTGTACGTCATGCTGACACACTGCCGTATTTATTTTATATTTTATGTCAAACTTAGGTGGATCGCTGTCCACACATCCAAAGCGACTATTTTAATCACCCGTATTTCCAAAACCTAAGTTTTTAAGGTAACTTGGGTGGTATAATACTAAATTTCAGGACCTATTCTATCATCCTACGTGTACGTAATGTTGGCACACCTCCGTATTTATTTTTATATTTCATGTCAAACTTAGACAAATCTCTGTTCGCACATCTCAATGCGACTACTTTAATCAGCCATATTTCCAATACCTAGGTTTTTACGGTAACTTGGGTGGTATAATACAGAAGTTCTGGTCCTATTCTATCACCCTACGTGTACGTAATGTTGGCACACCTCCGTATTTATTATTATATTTCATGTCATACTTAGACAAATCGTTGTCCGCACATCGCATAGCGACTAATTTAATCACCCATATTTCCAAAACCTAAGTTTTTAAGGTAACTTGGGTGGTATAGTACTAAAGTTCTGGTCCTATTCTTTCATCCTACGTGTACGTCATGCTGACAAACTGCCGTATTTATTTTATATTTTATGTCAAACTTAGGTGGATCGCTGTCCACACATCCAAAGCGACTATTTTAATCACCCGTATTTCCAAAACCTAAGTTTTTAAGGTAACTTGGGTGGTATAGTACTAAAGTTCTGGACCTATTCTATCATCCTATGTGTTCGTCATGTTGGCACACCACCGTATTTTTTTTATATTTCGTGTCAAACTTCGACAAATCTCTGTCCGCACATCTCAATGCGACTACTTTAATCAGCCATATTTCCAAAACCTAAGTTTTTACGGTAACTTGGATGGTATAATACAGAAGTTCTGGTCCTATTCTATCACCCTACGTGTACGTAATGTTGGCACACCTCCGTATTTATTATTATATTTCATGTCATACTTAGACAAATCGTTGTCCGCACATCGCATAGCGACTAATTTAATCACCCATATTTCCAAAACCTAAGTTTTTACGGTAACTTGGGTGGTATAATACAGAAGTTCTGGTCCTATTCTATCACCCTACGTGTACGTAATGTTGGCACACCTCCGTATTTATTATTATATTTCATGTCAAACTTAGACAAATCGTTGTCCGCACATCGCATAGCGACTAATTTAATCACCCATATTTCCAAAACCTAAGTTTTTACGGTAACTTGTGTGGTATAGTACTAAAGTTCTGGACCTATTCTATCATCCTATGTGTACGTCATGTTGGCACACCTCCGTATTTTTTTTATATTTCGTGTCAAACCTCGACAAATCGTTGTCCGCACATCGCATAGCGACTAATTTAATCACCCATATTTCCAAAACCTAAGTTTTTACGGTAACTTGGGTGGTAAAATACAGAATTTCTGGTCCTATTCTATCACCTTACGTGTACGTAATGTTGGAACACCTCCGTTTTTATTATTATATTTCATGTCATACTTTGACAAATCGCTGTCCGCACATCTCAATGCGACTACTTTAATCAGCCATATTTCCAAAACCTAAGTTTTTACGGTAACTTGGGTGGTATAATACAGAAGTTCTGGTCCTATTCTATCACCCTATGTGTACGTCATGTATCCACAATTCCGTATTTATTTTTATATTTCATGTCAAACTTAGACAAATCGTTGTCCGCACATCGCATAGCGACAAATTTAATCACCCATATTTCCAAAACCTAAGTTTTTACGGTAATTTGGGTGGTATAATACAGAAGTTCTGGTCCTATTCTATCACCCTATGTGTACGTCATGTATCCACAATTCCGTATTTATTTTTATATTTCATGTCAAACTTAGACAAATCGTTGTCCGCACATCGCATAGCGACTAATTTAATCACCCATATTTCCAAAACTTAAGTTTTTACGGTAACTTGGGTGGTATAATACAGAAGTTCTGGTCCTATTCTATCACCCTATGTGTACGTCATGTATCCACGATTCCGTATTCATTTTTATATTTCATGTCAAACTTAGACAAATCGCTGTCCGCACATCTCAATGCGACTACTTTAATCAGCCATATTTCCAAAACCTAAGTTTTTACGGTAACTTGGGTGGTATAGTACTAAAGTTCTGGACCTATTCTATCATCCTATGTGTACGTAATGTTGGCACACCTCCGTATTTTTTTTATATTTCGTGTCAAACTTCGACAAATCGCTGTCCGCACATCTCAATGCGACTACTTTAATCAGCCATATTTCCAAAACCTAAGTTTTTACGGTAACTTGGGTGGTATAATACAGAAGTTCTGGTCCTATTCTATCACCCTAAGTGTACGTAATGTTGGCACACCTCCGTATTTATTATTATATTTCATGTCATACTTAGACAAATCGTTGTCCGCACATCGCATAGCGACTAATTTAATCACCCATATTTCCAAAACCTAAGTTTTTACGGTAACTTGGGTGGTATTATACTAAATTTCAGGACCTATTCTATCATCCTATGTGTACGTCATGTTGGCACACTTCCGTATTTATTTTATTTTTCATGTCATACTTTGACAAATCGCTGTCCGCACATCTCAATGCGACTACTTTAATCAGCCATATTTCCAAAACCTAAGTTTTTACGGTAACTTGGGTGGTATAATACAGAAGTTCTGGTCCTATTTCATCACCCTACGTGTACGTCATGCTGACACACTGCCGTATTTATTTCATATTTTATGTCAAACTTAGGTGGATCACTGTCCACACATCCAAAGCGACTATTTTAATCACCCGTATTTCCAAAACCTAAGTTTTTACGGTAACTTGGGTGGTATAGTACTAAAGTTCTGGACCTATTCTTCATCCTATGTGTACGTCATGTTGGCACACCTCCGTATTTTTTTTATATTTCGTGTCAAACTTCGACAAATCGTTGTCCGCACTTCGCATAGCGACTAATTTAATCACCCATATTTCCAAAACCTAAGTTTTTACGGTAACTTGGGTGGTATAATACAGAAGTTCTGGCCCTATTCTATCACCCTATGTGTACGTCATGTATCCACAATTCCGTATTTATTTTTATATTTCATGTCAAACTTAGACAAACCGCTGTCCGCACATCTCAATGCGACTATTTTAATCAGCCATATTTCCAAAACCTAAGTTTTTACGGTAACTTGGGTGGTATAGTACTAACGTTCTGGACCTATTCTATCATCCTATGTGTACGTCATGTTGGCACACCTCCGTATTTTTTTTATATTTCGTGTCAGACTTCGACAAATCTCTGTCCGCACATCTCAATGCGACTACTTTAATCAGCCATGTTTCCAAAACCTAAGTTTTTACGGTAACTTGGGTGGTATAATACACAAGTTCTGGTCCTATTTCATCACCCTACGTGTACGACATGCTGACACACTGCCTTATTTATTTTTTATTTTATGTCAAACTTAGGTGGATCACTGTCCACACATCCAAAGCAACTATTTTAATCACCCGTATTTCCAAAACCTAAGTTTTTACGGTAAATTGGGTGGTATAGTACTAAAGTTCTGGACCTATTCTATCATCCTATGTGTACGTCATGTTGGCACACCTCCGTATTTTTTTTATATTTCGTGTCAAACTTCGACAAATCTCTGTCCGCACATCTCAATGCGACTACTTTAATCAGCCATATTTCCAAAACCTAAGTTTTTACGGTAACTTGGGTGGTATAATACAGAAGTTCTGGTCCTATTCTATCACCCTAAGTGTACGTAATGTTGGCACACCTCCGTATTTATTATTATATTTCATGTCATACTTAGACAAATCGTTGTCCGCACATCGCATAGCGACTAATTTAATCACCCATATTTCCAAAACCTAAGTTTTTACGGTAACTTGGGTGGTATAATACAGAAGTTCTGGTCCTATTCTATCACCCTACGTGTACGTAATGTTGGCACACCTCCGTATTTATTTTTATATTTCATGTCAAACTTAGACAAATCGTTGTCCGCACATCGCATAGCGACTAATTTAATCACCCATATTTCCAAAACCTAAGTTTTTACGGTAACTTGGGTGGTATAGTACTAAAGTTCTGGACCTATTCTTCATCCTATGTGTACGTCATGTTGGCACACCTCCGTATTTTTTTTATATTTCGTGTCAAACTTCGACAAATCGTTGTCCGCACTTCGCATAGCGACTAATTTAATCACCCATATTTCCAAAACCTAAGTTTTTACGGTAACTTGGGTGGTATAATACAGAAGTTCTGGCCCTATTCTATCACCCTATGTGTACGTCATGTATCCACAATTCCGTATTTATTTTTATATTTCATGTCAAACTTAGACAAACCGCTGTCCGCACATCTCAATGCGACTATTTTAATCAGCCATATTTCCAAAACCTAAGTTTTTACGGTAACTTGGGTGGTATAGTACTAACGTTCTGGACCTATTCTATCATCCTATGTGTACGTCATGTTGGCACACCTCCGTATTTTTTTTATATTTCGTGTCAGACTTCGACAAATCTCTGTCCGCACATCTCAATGCGACTACTTTAATCAGCCATGTTTCCAAAACCTAAGTTTTTACGGTAACTTGGGTGGTATAATACACAAGTTCTGGTCCTATTTCATCACCCTACGTGTACGACATGCTGACACACTGCCTTATTTATTTTTTATTTTATGTCAAACTTAGGTGGATCACTGTCCACACATCCAAAGCAACTATTTTAATCACCCGTATTTCCAAAACCTAAGTTTTTACGGTAAATTGGGTGGTATAGTACTAAAGTTCTGGACCTATTCTATCATCCTATGTGTACGTCATGTTGGCACACCTCCGTATTTTTTTTATATTTCGTGTCAAACTTCGACAAATCTCTGTCCGCACATCTCAATGCGACTACTTTAATCAGCCATATTTCCAAAACCTAAGTTTTTACGGTAACTTGGGTGGTATAATACAGAAGTTCTGGTCCTATTCTATCACCCTAAGTGTACGTAATGTTGGCACACCTCCGTATTTATTATTATATTTCATGTCATACTTAGACAAATCGTTGTCCGCACATCGCATAGCGACTAATTTAATCACCCATATTTCCAAAACCTAAGTTTTTACGGTAACTTGGGTGGTATAATACAGAAGTTCTGGTCCTATTCTATCACCCTACGTGTACGTAATGTTGGCACACCTCCGTATTTATTTTTATATTTCATGTCAAACTTAGACAAATCGTTGTCCGCACATCGCATAGCGACTAATTTAATCACCCATATTTCCAAAACCTAAGTTTTTACGGTAACTTGGGTGGTATAGTACTAAAGTTCTGGACCTATTCATCATCCTATGTGTACGTCATGTTGGCACACCTCCGTATTTTTTTTATATTTCGTGTCAAACTTCGACAAATCGTTGTCCGCACATCGCATAGCGACTAATTTAATCACCCATATTTCCAAAACCTAAGTTTTTACGGTAACTTGGGTGGTATAATACAGAAGTTCTGGTCCTATTCTATCACCCTATGTGTACGTCATGTATCCACAATTCCGTATTTATTTTTATATTTCATGTCAAACTTAGACAAACCGCTGTCCGCACATCTCAATGCGTCTACTTTAATCAGCCATATTTCCAAAACCTAAGTTTTTACGGTAACTTGGGTGGTATAGTACTAAAGTTCTGGACCTATTCTATCATCCTATGTGTACGTCATGTTGGCACACCTTCGTATTTTTTTTATATTTCGTGTCAAACTTCGACAAATCTCTGTCCGCACATCTCAATGCGACTACTTTAATCAGCCATGTTTCCAAAACCTAAGTTTTTACGGTAACTTGGGTGGTATAATACACAAGTTCTGGTCCTATTTCATCACCCTACGTGTACGTCATGCTGACACACTGCCGTATTTATTTTATATTTTATGTCAAACTTAGGTGGATCACTGTCCACACATCCAAAGCGACTATTTTAATCACCCGTATTTCCAAAACCTAAGTTTTTACGGTAACTTGGGTGGTATAGTACTAAAGTTCTGGACCTATTCTATCATCCTATGCGTACGTAATGTTGGCACACCTCCGAATTTTTTTTATATTTCGTGTCAAACTTAGACAAATCTCTGTCCGCACATCTCAATGCGACTACTTTAATCAGCCATATTTCCAAAACCTAAGTTTTTCGGTAACTTGGGTGGTATAATACAAAAGTTCTGGTCCTATTCTATCACCCTACGTGTACGTAATGTTGGCACACCTCCGTATTTATTATTATATTTCATGTCATACTTAGACAAATCGTTGTCCGCACATCGCATAGCGACTAATTTAATCACCCATATTTCCAAAACCTAAGTTTTTTACGGTAACTTGGGTGGTATAATACAGAAGTTCTGGTCCTATTCTATCACCCTACGTGTACGTAATGTTGGCACACCTCCGTATTTATTATTATATTTCATGTCATACTTAGACAAATCGTTGTCCGCATATCGCATAGCGACTACTTTAATCAGCCATATTTCCAAAACCTAAGTTTTTCGGTAACTTGGGTGGTATAATACAGACGTTCTGGTCCTATTCTATCACCTTATGTGTACGTCATGTATCCACAATTCCGTATTTATTTCTATATTTCATGTCAAACTTAGACAAATCGTTGTCCGCACATCTCAATGCGACTACTTTAATCAGCCATATTTCGAAAACCTAAGTTTTTACGGTAACTTGGGTGGTATAATACAGAAGTTCTGTTCCTATTCTATCACCCTACGTGTACGTAATGGTGGCACACCTCCGTATTTATTATTATATATCATGTCATACTTAGACAAATCGTTGTCCGCACATCGCATAGCGACTAATTTAATCACCCATATTTCCAAAACCTAAGTTTTTAAGGTAACTTAAGTGGTATAGTACTAAAGTTCTGGTCCTATTCTTTCATCCTACGTGTACGTCATGCTGACACACTGCCATATTTATTTTATATAGTTTATGTCAAACTTAGGTGGATCGCTGTCCACACATCCAAAGCGACTATTTTAATCACCCGTATTTCCAAAACCTAAGTTTTTAAGGTAACTTGGGTGGTATAGTACTAAAGTTCTGGACCTATTCTATCATCCTATGTGTACGTCATGTTGGCACACCTCCGTATTTTTTTTATATTTCGTGTCAAACTTCGACAAATCTCTGTCCGCACATCTCAATGCGACTACTTTAATCAGCCATATTTCCAAAACCTAAGTTTTTACGGTAACTTGGGTGGTATAATACAGAAGTTCTGGTCCTATTCTATCACCCTACGTGTACGTAATGTTGGCACACCTCCGTATTTATTATTATATTTCATGTCATACTTTGATAAATCGCTGTCCGCACATCTCAATGCGACTACTTTAATCAGCCATATTTCCAAAACCTAAGTTTTTACGGTAACTTGGGTGGTATAATACAGAAGTTCTGGTCATATTCTATACCCTACGTGTACGTCATGTATCCACAATTCCGTATTTATTTTTATATTTCATGTCAAACTTAGACAAATCGTTGTCCGCACATCGCATAGCGACTAATTTAATCACCCATATTTCCAAAACCTAAGTTTTTAAGGTAACTTGGGTGGTATAATACTAAATTTCAAGACCTATTCTATCATCCTATGTGTACGTCATGTTGGCACACTTCCGTATTTATTTTATTTTTCATGACATACTTTGACAAATCGCTGTCCGCACATCTCAATGCGACTACTTTAATCAGCCATATTTCCAAAACCTAAGTTTTTACGGTAACTTGGGTGGTATAGTACTAAAGTTCTGGACCTATTCTATCATCCTATGTGTACGTCATGTTGGCACACCTCCGTATTTTTTTTATATTTCGTGTCAAACTTCGACAAATCGTTGTCCGCACATCGCATAGCGACTAATTTAATCACCCATATTTCCAAAACCTAAGTTTTTACGGTAACTTGGGTGGTATAGTACTAAAGTTCTGGACCTATTCTATCATCCTATGTGTACGTCATGTTGGCACACCTCCGTATTTTTTTTTATTTTTCGTGTCAAACTTCGACAAATCTCTGTCCGCACATCTCAATGCGACTACTTTAATCAGCCATATTTCCAAAACCTAAGTTTTTACGGTAACTTGGGTGGTATAATACAGAAGTTCTGGTCCTATTCTATCATCCTACGTGTACATAATGTTGGCACACCTCCGTATTTATTTTTATATTTCATGTCAAACTTAGACAAATCGTTGTCCGCACATCGCAAAGCGACTAATTTAATCACCCATATTTCCAAAACCTAAGTTTTTACGGTAACTTGGGTGGTATAGTACTAAAGTTCTGGACCTATTCTATCATCCTATGTGTACGTCATGTATCCACAATTCCGTATTTATTTTTATATTTCATGTCAAACTTAGACAAATCGTTGTCCGCATATCGCATAGCGACTAATTTAATCACCCATATTTCCAAAACCTAAGTTTTTACGGTAACTTGGGTGGTATAGTACTAAAGTTCTGGATCTATTCTATCATCCTATGTGTACGTCATGTTGGCACACCTCCGTATTTTTTTTATATTTCGTGTCAAACTTCGACAAATCGTTGTCCGCACATCGCATAGCGACTAATTTTATCACCCATATTTCCAAAACCTAAGTTTTTACGGTAATTTAGGTGGTATAATACAGAAGTTCTGGTCCTATTCTATCACCCTATGTGTACGTCATTTATCCACAATTCCGTATTTATTTTTATATTTCATGTCAAACTTAGACAAATCGTTGTCCGAACATCTCAATGCGACTACTTTAATCAGCCATATTTCCAAAACCTAAGTTTTTACGGTAACTTGGGTGGTATAATACAGAAGTTCTGGTCCTATTCTATCACCCTACGTGTACGTAATGTTGGCACACCTCCGTATTTATTATTATATTTCATGTCATACTTAGACAAATCGTTGTCCGCACATCGCATAGCGACTAATTTAATCACCCATATTTCCAAAACCTAAGTTTTTAAGGTAACTTGGGTGGTATAGTACTAAAGTTCTAGTCCTATTATTTCATCCTAAGTGTACGTCATGCTGACACACTGCCGTATTTATTTTATATTTTATGTCAAACTTAGGTGGATCGCTGTCCACACATCCAAAGCGACTATTTTAATCACCCGTATTTCCAAAACCTAAGTTTTTAAGGTAACTTGGGTGGTATAGTACTAAAGTTATGGACCTATTTTATCATCCTATGTGTACGTCATGTTGGCACATCTCCGTATTTTTTTTATATTTCGTGTCAAACTTCGACAAATCTCTGTCCGCACATCTCAATGCGACTACTTTAATCAGCCATATTTCCAAAACCTAAGTTTTTACGGTAACTTGGGTGGTATAATACAGAAGTTCTGGTCCTATTCTATCACCCTACGTGTACGTAATGTTGGCACACCTCCGTATTTATTATTATATTTCATGTCATACTTAGACAAGTCGTTGTCCGCACATCGCATAGCGACTAATTTAATCACCCATATTTCCAAAACCTAAGTTTTTAAGGTAACTTGGGTGGTATAATACTAAATTTCAGGACCTATTCTATCATCCTATGTGTACGTCATGTTGGCACACTTCCGTATTTATTTTATTTTTCATGTCATACTTTGACAAATCGCTGTCCGCACATCTCAATGCGACTACTTTAATCAGCCATATTTCCAAAACCTAAGTTTTTACGGTAACTTGGGTGGTATAATACAGAAGTTCTGGTCCTATTCTATCACCCTACGTGTACGTAATGTTGGCACACCTACGTATTTATTTTTATATTTCATGTCAAACTTAGACAAATCGTTGTCCGCACATCGCATAGCGACTAATTTAATCACCCATATTTCCAAAACCTAAGTTTTTACGGTAACTTGGGTGGTATAATACAGAAGTTCTGGTCCTATTCTATCACCCTATGTGTACGTCATGTATCCACAATTCCGTATTTATTTTTATATTTCATGTCAAACTTAGACAAATCGTTGTCCGCACATCGCATAGCGACTAATTTAATCACCCATATTTCCAAAACCTAAGTTTTTACGGTAACTTGGGTGGTATAGTACTAAAGTTCTGGATCTATTCTATCATCCTATGTGTACGTCATGTTGGCACACCTCCGTATTTTTTTTATATTTCGTGTCAAACTTCGACAAATCGTTGTCCGCACATCGCATAGCGACTAATTTAATCACCCATATTTCCAAAACCTAAGTTTTTACGGTAATTTAGGTGGTATAATACAGAAGTTCTGGTCCTATTCTATCACCCTATGTGTACGTCATTTATCCACAATTCCGTATTTATTTTTATATTTCATGTCAAACTTAGACAAATCGTTGTCCGAACATCTCAATGCGACTACTTTAATCAGCCATATTTCCAGAACCTAAGTTTTTACGGTAACTTGGGTGGTATAATACAGAAGTTCTGGTCCTATTCTATCACCCTACGTGTACGTAATGTTGGCACACCTCCGTAATTATTATTATATTTCATGTCATACTTAGACAAATCGTTGTCCGCACATCGCATAGCGACTAATTTAATCACCCATATTTCCAAAACCTAAGTTTTTAAGGTAACTTGGGTGGTATAGTACTAAAGTTCTAGTCCTATTATTTCATCCTACGTGTACGTCATGCTGACACACTGCCGTATTTATTTTATATTTTATGTCAAACTTAGGTGGATCGCTGTCCACACATCCAAAGCGACTATTTTAATCACCCGTATTTCCAAAACCTAAGTTTTTAAGGTAACTTGGGTGGTATAGTACTAAAGTTATGGACCTATTTTATCATCCTATGTGTACGTCATGTTGGCACATCTCCGTATTTTTTTTATATTTCGTGTCAAACTTCGACAAATCTCTGTCCGCACATCTCAATGCGACTACTTTAATCAGCCATATTTCCAAAACCTAAGTTTTTACGTTAACTTGGATGGTATAATACAGAAGTTCTGGTCCTATTCTATCACCTTACGTGTACGTAATGTTGGCACACCTCCGTATTTATTATTATATTTCATGTCATACTTAGACAAATCGTTGTCCGCACATCGCATAGCGACTAATTTAATCACCCATATATCCAAAACCTAAGTTTTTAAGGTAACTTGGGTGGTATAATACTAAATTTCAGGACCTATTCTATCATCCTATGTGTACGTCATGTTGGCACACTTCCGTATTTATTTTATTTTTCATGTCATACTTTGACAAATCGCTGTCCGCACATCTCAATGCGACTACTTTAATCAGCCATATTTCCAAAACCTAAGTTTTTACGGTAACTTGGGTGGTATAATACAGAAGCTCTGGTCCTATTCTATCACCCTACGTGTACGTCATGTATCCACAATTCCGTATTTATTTTTATATTTCATGTCAAACTTAGACAAATCGTTGTCCGCACATCGCATAGCGACTAATTTAATCACCCATATTTCCAAAACCTAAGTTTTTAAGGTATCTTGGGTGGTATAGTACTAAAGTTCTGGTCCTATTCTTTCATCCTACGTGTACGTAATGTTGGCACACCTCCGTATTTATTTTTATATTTCATGTCATACTTAGACAAATCGTTGTCCGCACATCGCATAGCGACTAATTTAATCACCCATATTTCCAAAACCTAAGTTTTTACGGTAACTTGGGTGGTATAGTACTAAAGTTCTGGACCTATTCTATCATCCTATGTGTACGTCATGTTGGCACACCTCCGTATTTTTTTATATTTCGTGTCAAACTTCGACAAATCGTTGTCCGCACATCGCATAGCGACTAATTTAATCACCCATATTTCCAAAACCTAAGTTTTTACGGTAACTTGGGTGGTATAATACAGAAGTTCTGGTCCTATTCTATCACCCTATGTGTACGTCATGTATCCACAATTCCGTATTTATTTTTATATTTCATGTCAAACTTAGACAAATCGTTGTTCGCACATCGCATAGCGACTAATTTAATCACCCATATTTCCAAAACCTAAGTTTTTACGGTAACTTGGGTGGTATAGTACTAAAGTTCTGGACCTATTCTATCATCCTATGTGTACGTCATGTTGGCACACTTCCGTATTTATTTTATTTTTCATGTCATACTTTGACAAATCGCTGTCCGCACATCTCAATGCGACTACTTTAATCAGCCATATTTCCAAAACCTAAGTTTTTACGGTAACTTGGGTGGTATAATACAGAAGTTCTGGTCCTATTCTATCACCCTACGTGTAGTAATGTTGGCACACCTCCGTATTTATTATTATATTTCATGTCATACTTAGACAAATCGTTGTCCGCACATCGCATAGCGACTAATTTAATCACCCATATTTCCAAAACCTAAGTTTTTACGGTAACTTGGGTGGTATAATACAGAAGTTCTGGTCCTATTCTATCACCCTACGTGTACGTAATGTTGGCACACCTCCGTATTTATTTTTATATTTCATGTCAAACTTAGACAAATCGTTGTCCGCACATCGCATAGCGACTAATTTAATCACCCATATTTCCAAAACCTAAGTTTTTACGGTAACTTGGGTGGTATAATACAGAAGTTCTGGTCCTATTCTATCACCCTATGTGTACGTCATGTATCCACAATTCCGTATTTATTTTTATATTTCATGTCAAACTTAGGCAAATCGTTGTCCGCACATCGCATAGCGACTAATTTAATCACCCATATTTCCAAAACCTAAGTTTTTAAGGTAACTTGGGTGGTTTAATACTAAATTTCAGGACCTATTCTATCATCCTATGTGTACGTCATGTTGGCACACTTCCGTATTTATTTCTATATTACATGTCATACTTAGACAAATCGTTGTCCGCACATTGCATAGCGACTAATTTAATCACCCATATTTCCAAAACCTAAGTTTTTAAGGTAACTTGGGTGGTATAGTACTAAAGTTTTGGTCCTATTCTTTCATCCTACGTGTACGTCATGCTGACACACTGCCGTATTTATTTTATATTTTATGTCAAACTTAGGTGGATCGCTGTCCACACATCCAAAGCGACTATTTTAATCACCCGTATTTCCAAAACCTAAGTTTTGACGGTAACCTGAGTGGTATAATAATATAGTTCTAATCCTATTCTATCACCCAATGTGTACGTCATGTATCCAAAATTCCGTATTTATTTTTATATTTCATGACAAACTTAGACAAATCGTTGTCCGCACATCGCATAGCGACTAATTTAATCACCCATATTTCCAAAACCTAAGTTTTTACGGTAACTTGGGTGGTATAATACAGAAGTTCTGGTCCTATTCTATCACCCTATGTGTACGTCATGTATCCACAATTCCGTATTTATTTTTATATTTCATGTCAAACTTAGACAAATCGTTGTCCGCACATCGTATAACGACTAATTTAATCACCCATATTTCCAAAACCTAAGTTTTTAAGGTAATTGGGTGGTATAATACTAAATTTCAGGACCTATTCTATCATCCTATGTGTACGTCATGTTGGCACACTTCCGTATTTATTTTATTTTTCATGTCATACTTTGACAAATCGCTGTCCGCACATCTCAATGCGACTACTTTAATCAGCCATATTTCCAAAACCTAAGTTTTTACGGTAACTTGGGTGGTATAATACAGAAGTTCTGGTCCTATTTCATCACCCTACGTGTACGTCATGCTGACACACTGCCGTATTTATTTCATATTTTATGTCAAACTTAGGTGGATCACTGTCCACACATCCAAAGCGACTATTTTAATCACCCGTATTTCCAAAACCTAAGTTTTTACGGTAACTTGGGTGGTATAGTACTAAAGTTCTGGTCCTATTCTTTCATCCTATGTGTAGGTCATGTTGGCACACTTCCGTATTTATTTTATTTTTCATGTCATACTTTGACAAATCGCTGTCCGCACATCTCAATGCGACTACTTTAATCAGCCATATTTCCAAAACCTAAGTTTTTACGGTAACTTGGGTGGTATAATACAGAAGTTCTGGTCCTATTCTATCACCCTACGTGTACGTAATGTTGGCACACCACCGTATTTATTATTATATTTCATGTCATACTTAGACAAATCGTTGTCCGCACATCGCATAGCGACTAGTTTAATCACCCATATTTCCAAAGTTTTTAAGGTAACTTGGGTGGTATAATACTAAATTTCAGGACCTATTCTATCATCCTATGTGTACGTCATGTTGGCACACTTCCGTATTTATTTTATTTTTCATGTCATACTTTGACAAATCGCTGTCCGCACATCTCAATGCGACTACTTTAATCAGCCATATTTCCAAAACCTAAGTTTTTACGGTAACTTGGGTGGTATAATACAGAAGTTCTGGTCCTATTCTATCACCCTATGTGTACGTCATGTATCCACAATTCCGTATTTATTTTTATATTTCATGTCAAACTTAGACAAATCGTTGTCCGCACATCGCATAGCGACTAATTTAATCACCCATATTTCCAAAACCTAAGTTTTTAAGGTAACTTGGGTGGTATAATACTAAATTTCAGGACCTATTCTATCATCCTATGTGTACGTCATGTTTGCACACTTCCGTATTTATTTTATTTTTCATGTCATACTTTGACAAATCGCTGTCCGCACATCTCAATGCGACTACTTTAATCAGCCATATTTCCAAAACCTAAGTTTTTACGGTAACTTGGGTGGTATAATACAGAGGTTCTGGTCCTATTTCATCACCCTACGTGTACGTCATGCTGACACACTGCCGTATTTATTTTATATTTTATGTCAAACTTAGGTGAATCACTGTCCACACATCCAAAGCGACTATTTTAATCACCCGTATTTCCAAAACCTAAGTTTTTAAGGTAACTTGGGTGGTATAGTACTAAAGTTCTGGACCTATTCTATCATCCTATGTGTACGTCATGTTGGCACACCTCCGTAATTTTTTTATATTTCGTGTCAAACTTCGACAAATCTCTGTCCGCACATCTCAATGCGACTACTTTAATCAGCCATATTTCCAAAACCTAAGTTTTTAATGTAACTTGGGTGGTATAGTACTAAAGTTCTGGTCCTATTATTTCATCCTACGTGTACGTCATGCCTACACACTGCCGTATTTTTTTTATATTTTATGTCAAACTTAGGTGGATCGCTGTCCACACATCCAAAGCGACTATTTTAATCACCCGTATATCCAAAACCTAAGTTTTTAAGGTAACTTGGGTGGTATAGTACTAAAGTTCTGGACCTATTCTATCATCCTATGTGTACGTCATGTTAGCACACCTCCGTATTTTTTTATATTTCGTGTCCAACTTCGACAAATCTCTGTCCGCACATCTCAATGCGACTACTTTAATCAGCCATATTTCCAAAACCTAAGTTTTTCGGTAACTTGGGTGGTATAATACAAAAGTTCTGGTCCTATTCTATCACCCTACGTGTACGTAATGTTGGCACACCTCCGTATTTATTATTATATTTCATGTCATACTTAGACAAATCGTTGTCCGCACATCGCATAGCGACTAATTTAATCACCCATATTTCCAAAACCTAAGTTTTTTACGGTAACTTGGGTGGTATAATACAGAAGTTCTGGTCCTATTCTATCACCCTACGTGTACGTAATGTTGGCACACCTCCGTATTTATTATTATATTTCATGTCATACTTAGACAAATCGTTGTCCGCATATCGCATAGCGACTACTTTAATCAGCCATATTTCCAAAACCTAAGTTTTTCGGTAACTTGGGTGGTATAATACAGACGTTCTGGTCCTATTCTATCACCCTATGTGTACGTCATGTATCCACAATTCCGTATTTATTTCTATATTTCATGTCAAACTTAGACAAATCGTTGTCCGCACATCTCAATGCGAATACTTTAATCAGCCATATTTCCAAAACCTAAGTTTTTACGGTAACTTGGGTGGTATAATACAGAAGTTCTGTTCCTATTCTATCACCCTACGTGTACGTAATGTTGGCACACCTCCGTATTTATTATTATATTTCATGTCATACTTAGACAAATCGTTGTCCGCACATCGCATAGCGACTAATTTAATCACCCATATTTCCAAAACCTAAGTTTTTAAGGTAACTTAAGTGGTATAGTACTAAAGTTCTGGTCCTATTCTTTCATCCTACGTGTACGTCATGCTGACACACTGCCATATTTATTTTATATTTTATGTCAAACTTAGGTGGATCGCTGTCCACACATCCAAAGCGACTATTTTAATCACCCGTATTTCCAAAACCTAAGTTTTTAAGGTAACTTGGGTGGTATAGTACTAAAGTTCTGGACCTATTCTATCATCCTATGTGTACGTCATGTTGGCACACCTCCGTATTTTTTTTTATATTTCGTGTCAAACTTCGACAAATCTCTGTCCGCACATCTCAATGCGACTACTTTAATTAGCCATATTTCCAAAACCTAAGATTTTACGGTAACTTGGGTGGTATAATACAGAAGTTCTGGTCCTATTCTATCACCCTACGTGTACGTAATGTTGGCACACCTCCGTATTTATTACTATATTTCATGTCATACTTTGATAAATCGCTGTCCGCACATCTCAATGCGACTACTTTAATCAGCCATATTTCCAAAACCTAAGTTTTTACGGTAACTTGGGTGGTATAATACAGAAGTTCTATTCTATCACCCTACGTGTACATCATGTATCCACAATTCCGTATTTATTTTTATATTTCATGTCAAACTTAGACAAATCGTTGTCCGCACATCGCATAGCGACTAATTTAATCACCCATATTTCCAAAACCTAAGTTTTTAAGGTAACTTGGGTGGTATAATACAAAATTTCAAGACCTATTCTATCATCCTATGTGTACGTCATGTTGGCACACTTCCGTATTTATTTTATTTTTCATGTCATACTTTGACAAATCGCTGTCCGCACATCTCAATGCGACTACTTTAATCAGCCATATTTCCAAAACCTAAGTTTTTACGGTAACTTGGGTGGTATAGTACTAAAGTTCTGGACCTATTCTATCATCCTATGTGTACGTCATGTTGGCACACCTCCGTATTTTTTTTATATTTCGTGTCAAACTTCGACAAATCGTTGTCCGCACATCGCATAGCGACTAATTTAATCACCCATATTTCCAAAACCTAAGTTTTTACGGTAACTAGGGTGGTATAGTACTAAAGTTCTGGACCTATTCTATCATCCTATGTGTACGTCATGTTGGCACACCTCCGTATTTTTTTTATTTTTCGTGTCAAACTTCGACAAATCTCTGTCCGCACATCTCAATGCGACTACTTTAATCAGCCATATTTCCAAAACCTAAGTTTTTACGGTAACTTGGGTGGTATAATACAGAAGTTCTGGTCCTATTCTATCATCCTACGTGTACATAATGTTGGCACACTTCCGTATTTATTTTTATATTTCATGTCAAACTTAGACAAATCGTTGTCCGCACATCGCAAAGCGACTAATTTAATCACCCATATTTCCAAAACCTAAGTTTTTACGGTAACTTGGGTGGTATAGTACTAAAGTTCTGGACCTATTCTATCATCCTATGTGTACGTCATGTTGGCACACCTCCGTATTTTTTTTATATTTCGTGTCAAACTTCGACAAATCGTTGTCCGCACATCGCATAGCGACTAATTTAATCACCCATATTTCTAAAACCTAAGTTTTTACGGTAACTTGGGTGGTATAATACAGAAGTTCTGGTCCTATTCTATCACCCTACGTGTACGTAATGTTGGCACACTTCCGTATTTATTTTTATATTTCATGTCAAACTTAGACAAATCGTTGTCCGCACATCGCATAGCGACTAATTTAATCACCCATTTTTCCAAAACCTAAGTTTTTACGGTAACTTGGGTGGTATAATACAGAAGTTCTGGTCCTATTCTATCATCCTATGTGTACGTCATGTATCCACAATTCCGTATTTATTTTTATATTTCATGTCAAACTTAGACAAATCGTTGTCCGCACATCGCATAGCGACTAATTTAATCACCCATATTTCCAAAACCTAAGTTTTTACGGTAACTTGGGTGGTATAGTACTAAAGTTCTGGATCTATTCTATCATCCTATGTGTACGTCATGTTGGCACACCTCCGTATTTTTTTTATATTTCGTGTCAAACTTCGACAAATCGTTGTCCGCACATCGCATAGCGACTAATTTAATCACCCATATTTCCAAAACCTAAGTTTTTACGGTAACTTAGGTGGTATAATACAGAAGTTCTGGTCCTATTCTATCACCCTATGTGTACGTCATTTATCCACAATTCCGTATTTATATTTATATTTCATGTCAAACTTAGACAAATCGTTGTCCGAACATCTCAATGCGACTACTTTAATCAGCCATATTTCCAAAACCTAAGTTTTTACGGTAACTTGGGTGGTATAATACAGAAGTTTTGGTCCTATTCTATCACCCTATGTGTACGTCATGTTGTCACACTTCCGTATTTATTTTATTTTTCATGTCATACTTTGACAAATCGCTGTCCGCACATCTCAATGCGACTACTTTAATCAGCCATATTTCCAAAACCTAAGTTTTTACGGTAACTTGGGTGGTATAATACAGAAGTTCTGGTCCTATTCTATCACCCTACGTGTACGTAATGTTGGCACACCTCCGTATTTATTATTATATTTCATGTCATACTTAGACAAATCGTTGTCCGCACATCGCATAGCGACTAATTTAATCACCCATATTTCCAAAACCTAAGTTTTTACGGTAACTTGGGTGGTATAATACAGAAGTTCTGGTCCTATTCTATCACCCTACGTGTACGTAATGTTGGCACACCTCCGTATTTATTTTTATATTTCATGTCAAACTTACACAAATCGTTGTCCGCACATCGCATAGCGACTAATTTAATCACCCATATTTCCAAAACCTAAGTTTTTACGGTAACTTGGGTGGTATAATACAGAAGTTCTGGTCCTATTCTATCACCCTACGTGTACGTAATGTTGGCACACCACCGTATTTATTATTATATTTCATGTCATACTTAGACAAATCGTTGTCCGCACATCGCATAGCGACTAGTTTAATCGACCATATTTCCAAAGTTTTTAAGGTGACTTGGGTGGTATAATACTAAATTTCAGGACCTATTCTATCATCCTATGTGTACGTCATGTTGGCACACTTCCGTATTTATTTTATTTTTCATGTCATACTTTGACAAATCGCTGTCCGCACATCTCAATGCGACTACTTTAATCAGCCATTTTTCCAAAACCTAAGTTTTTACGGTAACTTGGGTGGTATAATACAGAAGTTCTGGTCCTATTCTATCACCCTATGTGTACGTCATGTATCCACAATTCCGTATTTATTTTTATATTTCATGTCAAACTTAGACAAATCGTTGTCCGCACATCGCATAGCGACTAATTTAATCACCCATATTTCCAAAACCTAGGTTTTTAAGGTAACTTGGGTGGTATAATACTAAATTTCAGGACCTATTCTATCATCCTATGTGTACGTCATGTTGGCACACTTCCGTATTTATTTTATTTTTCATGTCATACTTTGACAAATCGCTGTCCGCACATCTCAATGCGACTACTTTAATCAGCCATATTTCCAAAACCTAAGTTTTTACGGTAACTTGGGTGGTATAATACAGAGGTTCTGGTCCTATTTCATCACCCTACGTGTACGTCATGCTGACACACTGCCGTATTTATTTTATATTTTATGTCAAACTTAGGTGAATCACTGTCCACACATCCAAAGCGACTATTTTAATCACCCGTATTTCCAAAACCTAAGTTTTTAAGGTAACTTGGGTGGTATAGTACTAAGGTTCTGGACCTATTCTATCATCCTATGTGTACGTCATGTTGGCACACCTCCGTATTTTTTTTATATTTCGTGTCAAACTTCGACAAATCTCTGTCCGCACATCTCAATGCGACTACTTTAATCAGCCATATTTCCAAAACCTAAGTTTTTAAGGTAACTTGGGTGGTATAGTACTAAAGTTCTGGTCCTATTATTTCATCCTACGTGTACGTCATGCTTACACACTGCCGTATTTTTTTATATTTTATGTCAAACTTAGGTGGATCGCTGTCCACACATCCAAAGCGACTATTTTAATCACCCGTATATCCAAAACTTAAGTTTTTAAGGTAACTTGGGTGGTATAGTACTAAAGTTCTGGACCTATTCTATCATCCTATGTGTACGTCATGTTGGCACACCTCCGTATTTTTTTATATTTCGTGTCAAACTTCGACAAATCTCTGTCCGCACATCTCAATGCGACTACTTTAATCAGCCATATTTCCAAAACCTAAGTTTTTACGGTAACTTGGGTGGTATAATACAGAAGTTCTGGTCCTATTCTATCACCCTACGTGTACGTAATGTTGGCACACCTCCGTATTTATTATTATATTTCATGTCATACTTAGACAAATCGTTGTCCGCACATCGCATAGCGACTAATTTAATCACCCATATTTCCAAAACCTAAGTTTTTAAGGTAACTTGGGTAGTATAGTACTAAAGTTCTGGTCCTATTCTTTCATCCTACGTGTACGTCATGCTGACACACTGCCGTATTTATTTTATATTTTATGTCGAACTTAGGTGGATCGCTGTCCACACATCCAAAGCGACTATTTTAATCACCCGTATTTCCAAAACCTAAGTTTTTAAGGTAACTTGGGTGGTATAGTACTAAAGTTCTGGACCTATTCTATCATCCTATGTGTACGTCATGTTGGCACACCTCCGTATTTTTTTTATATTTCGTGTCAAACTTCGACAAATCTCTGTCCGCACATCTCAATGCGACTACTTTAATCAGCCATATTTCCAATACCTAAGTTTTTACGGTAACTTGGGTGGTATAATACAGAAGTTCTGGTCCTATTCTATCACCCTATATGTACGTAATGTTGGCACACTTCCGTATTTAATATTATATTTCATGTCATACTTAGACAAATCGTTGTCCGCACATCGCATAGCGACTAATTTAATCACCCATATTTCCAAAACCTAAGTTTTAAGGTAACTTGGGTGGTATAGTACTAAAGCTCTGGTCCTATTCTTTCATCCTACGTGTACGTCATGCTGACACACTGCCGTATTTATTTTATATTTTATGTCAAACTTAGGTGGATCGCTGTCCACACATCCAAAGCGACTATTTTAATCACCCGTATTTCCAAAACCTAAGTTTTGACGGTAACCTGAGTGGTATAATAATATAGTTCTAATCCTATTCTATCACCCAATGTGTACGTCATGTATCTAAAATTCCGTATTTATTTTTATATTTCATGTCAAACTTAGACAAATCGTTGTCCGCACATCGCATAGCGACTAATTTAATCACCCATATTTCCAAAACCTAAGTTTTTACGGTAACTTGGGTGGTATAATACAGAAGTTCTGGTCCTATTCCATCATCCTATGTGTACGTCATGTTGGCACACTTCCGTATTTATTTTATTTTTCATGTCATACTTTGACAAATCGCTGTCCGCACATCTCAATGCGACTACTTTAATCAGCCATATTTCCAAAACCTAAGTTTTTACGGTAACTTAGGTGGTATAATACAGAAGTTCTGGTCCTATTCTATCACCCTACATGTACGTAATGTTGGCACACCTCCGTATTGGGTGATTAAAATAGTCGCTTTGGATGTGTGGACAGTGATCCACCTAAGTTTGACATAAAATATAAAATAAATACGGCAGTGTGTCAGCATGACGTACACGTAGGGTGATGAAATAGGACCAGAACTTCTGTATTATACCACCCAAGTTACCGTAAAAACTTAGGTTTTGGAAATATGGCTGATTAAAGTAGTCGCATTGAGATGTGCGGACAGCGATTTGTCAAAGTATGACATGAAAAATAAAATAAATACGGAAGTGTGCCAACATGACGTACACATAGGATGATAGAATAGGTCTTGAAATTTAGTATTATACAACCCAAGTTACCTTAAAAACTTAGGTTTTGGAAATATGGGTGATTAAATTAGTCGCTATGCGATGTGCGGACAACGATTTGTCTAAGTTTGACATGAAATATAAAAATAAATACGGAATTGTGGATACATGACGTACACATAGGGTGATAGAATAGGACCAGAACTTCTGTATTATACCACCCAAGTTACCGTAAAAACTTAGGTTTTGGAAATATGGCTGATTAAAGTAGTCGCATTGAGATGTGCGGACAGCGATTTGTCAAAGTATGACATGAAAAATAAAATAAATACGGAAGTGTGCCAACATGACGTACACATAGGATGATAGAATATGTCCTGAAATTTAGTATTATACCACCCAAGTTACCTTAAAAACTTAGGTTTTGGAAATATGGGTGATTAAATAAGTCGCTATGCGATGTGCGGACAACGATTTGTCTAAGTTGGACATGAAATATAAAAATAAATACGGAATTGTGGATACATGACGTACACATAGGGTGATAGAATAGGACCAGAACTTCTGTATTATACCACCCAAGTTACCGTAAAAACTTAGGTTTTGGAAATATGGGTGATTAAATTAGTCGCTATGCGATGTTTGGACAACGATTTGTCTAAGTATGACATGAAATATAATAATAAATACGGAGGTGTGCCAACATTACGTACACGTAGGGTGATAGAATAGGACCAGAACTTCTGTATTATACCACCCAAGTTACCGTAAAAACTTAGGTTTTGAAAATATGGCTGATTAAAGTAGTCGCATTGAGATGTGCGGACAGAGATTTGTCGAAGTTTGACACGAAATATAAAAAAAATACGGAGGTGTGCCAACATGACGTCAACATAGGATGATAGAATAGGTCCAGAACTTTAGTACTATACCACCCAAGTTACCCTAAAAACTTAGGTTTTGGAAATACGGGTGATTAAAATAGTCGCTTTGGATGTGTGGACAGTGATCCACCTAATTTTGACATAAAATATAAAATAAATACGGCAGTGTGTCAGCATGACGTACACGTAGGGTGATGAAATAGGACCAGAACTTCTGTATTATACCACCCAAGTTACCGTAAAAACTTAGGTTTTGGAAATATGGCTGATTAAAGTAGTCGCATTGAGATGTGCGGACAGCGATTTGTCAAAGTATGTCATGAAAAATAAAATAAATACGGAAGTGTGCCAACATGACGTACACATAGGATGAAAGAATAGGACCAGAACATTAGTACTATACCAACCAAGTTACCGTAAAAACTTAGGTTTTGGAAATACGGGTGATTAAAATAGTCGCTTTGGATGTGTGGACAGTGATCCACCTAAGTTTGACATAAAATATAAAATAAATACGGCAGTGTGTCAGCATGACGTACACGTAGTGTGATGAAATAGGACCAGAACTTCTGTATTATACCACCCAAGTTACCGTAAAAACTTAGGTTTTGGAAATTTGGCTGATTAAAGTAGTCGCATTGAGATGTGTGGACAGCGATTTGTCAAAGTATGACATGAAAAATAAAATGAATACGGAAGTGTGCCAACATGACGTACACATAGGATGATAGAATAGGTCCTGAAATTTAGTATTATACCACCCAAGTTACCTTAAAAACTTAGGTTTTGGAAATATGGGTGATTAAATTAGTCGCTATGCGATGTGCGGACAACGATTTGTCTAAGTTTGACATGAAATATAAAAATAAATACGGAATTGTGGATACATGACGTACACGTAGGGTGATAGAATAGGACCAGAACGTCTGTATTATACCACCCAAGTTACCGTAAAAACTTAGGTTTTGGAAATATGGGTGATTAAATTAGTCGCATTGAGATGTGCGGACAGCGATTTGTCAAAGTATGACATGAAAAATAAAATAAATACGGAAGTGTGCCAACATGACCTACACATAGGATGAAAGAATAGGACCAGAACTTTAGTACTATACCACCCAAGTTACCGTAAAAACTTAGGTTTTGGAAATGTGGGTGATTAAATTAGTCGCTATGCGATGTGCGGACAACGATTTGTCTAAGTTTGACATGAAATATAAAAATAAATACGGAATTGTGGATACATGACGTACACATAGGGTGATAGAATAGGACCAGAACTTCTATATTATACCACCCAAGTTACCGTAAAAACTTAGGTTTTGGAAATATGGGTGATTAAATTAGTCGCTATGCGACGTGCGGACAACGATTTGTCTAAGTTTGACATGAAATATAAAAATAAATACGGAGGTGTGCCAACATTACGTACACGTAGGGTGATAGAATAGGACCAGTACTTCTGTATTATACCACCCAAGTTACCGTAAAAACTTAGGTTTTGGAAATATGGGTGATTAAATTAGTCGCTATGCGATGTGCGGACAACGATTTGTCTAAGTTTGACATGAAATATAAAAATAAATACTGAATTGTGAATACATGACGTACACGTAGGGCGATAGAATAGGACCAGAACTTCTGTATTATACCACCCAAGTTACCGTAAAAACTTAGGTTTTGGAAATATGGCTGATTAAAGTAGTCGCATTGAGATGTGCGGACAGCGATTTGTCAAAGTATGACATGAAAAATAAAATAAATACGGAAGTGTGCCAACATGACGTACACATAGGATGATAGAATAGGTCCTGAAATTTAGTATTATACAACCCAAGTTACCTTAAAAACTTAGGTTTTGGAAATATGGGTGATTAAATTAGTCGCTATGCGATGTGCGAACAACGATTTGTCTCAAATCAAATCAAATCAAATCTTTATTGCCGTAAGACATTTTTACAAAGTATGACATGAACAAGTCTAAGTATGACATGAAATATAATAATAAATACGGAGGTGTGCCAACATGACGTACACATAGGGTGATAGAATAGGACCAGAACTTCTGTATTATACCACCCAAGTTACCTTAAGAACTTAGGTTTTGGAAATATGGGTGATTAAATTAGTCGCTATGGGATGTGCGGACAACGATTTGTCTAAGTTTGACATGAAATATAAAAATAAATACGGAATTGTGGATACATGACGTACACATTGGGAGATAGAATAGGATTAGAACTATATTATTATACCACTCAGGTTACCGTCAAAACTTAGGTTTTGGAAATACGGGTGATTAAAATAGTCGCTTTGGATGTGTGGACAGCGATCCACCTAAGTTTGACATAAAATATAATATAAATACGGCAGTGTGTCAGCATGACGTACACGTAGGATGAAAGAATAGGACCAGAACTTTAGTACTATACCACCCAAGTTACCTTAAAAACTTAGGTTTTGGAAATATGGGTGATTAAATTAGTCGCTATGCGATGTGCGGACAGCGATTTGTCTAAGTTTGACATGAAATATAAAAATAAATACGGAATTGTGGATACATGACGTACACACAGGGTGATAGAATAGGACCAGAACTTCTGTATTATACCACCCAAGTTACCGTAAAAACTTAGGTTTTGGAAACATGGGTGATTAAATTAGTCGCTATGCGATGTGCGGACAACGATTTGTCTAAGTTTGACATGAAATATAAAAATAAATACGGAATTTTGGATACATGACGTACACATTGGGTGATAGGATAGGATTAGAACTATATTATTATACCACTCAGGTTACCGTCAAAACTTAGGTTTTGGAAATACGGGTGATTAAAATAGTCGCTTTGGATGTGTGGACAGCTATCCACCTAATTTTGACATAAAATATAAAATAAATACGGAAGTGTGTCAGCATGACGTACACGTAGGATGAAAGAATAGGACCAGAACTTTAGTACTATACCACCCAAGTTACCTTAAAAACTTAGGTTTTGGAAATATGGGTGATTAAATTAGTCGCTATGCGATGTGCGGACAACGATTTGTCTAAGTATGACATGAAATATAATAATAAATACGGAGGTGTGCCAACATTACGTACACGTCGGGTGATAGAATAGGACCAGAACCTCTGTATTATACCACCCAAGTTACCGTAAAAACTTAGGTTTTGGAAATATGGCTGATTAAAGTAGTCGCATTGAGATGTGCGGACAGAGATTTGTCGAAGTTTGACACGAAATATAAAAAAAATACGGAGGTGTGCCAACATGACGTACACATAGGATGATAGAATAGGTCCAGAACTTTAGTACTATACCACCCAAGTTACCGTAAAAACTTAGGTTTTGGAAATTTGGGTGATTAAAGTAGTCGCATTGAGATGTGCGGACAGCGATTTGTCTAAGTTTGACATGAAATATAAAAATAAATACGGAATTGTGGATACATGACGTACACATAGGGTGATAGAATAGGACCAGAACTTCTTTATTATACCACCCAAGTTACCGTAAAAACTTAAGTTTTGGAAATATGGGTGATTAAATTAGTCGCTATGCGATGTGCGGACAACGATTTGTCGAAGTTTGACACGAAATATAAAAAAAATACGGAGATGTGCCAACATGACGTACACATAGGATGATAGAATAGGTCCAGAACTTTAGTACTATACCACCCAAGTTACCGTAAAAACTTAGGTTTTGGAAATACGGGTGATTAAAATAGTCGCTTTGGATGTGTGGACAGCGATCCACCTAAGTTTGACATAATTATAAAATAAATACGGAAGTGTGTCAGCATGACGTACACGTAGGATGAAAGAATAGGACCAGAACTTAAATACTATACCACCCAAGTTACCTTAAAAACTTAGGTTTTGGAAATATGGGTGATTAAATTAGTCGCTATGCGATGTGCGGACAACGATTTGTCTAAGTTTGACATGAAATATAATAATAAATACGGAGGTGTGCCAACATTACGAACACATAGGGTGATAGAATAGGACCAAAACTTCTGTATTATACCACCCAAGTTACCGTAAAAACTTAGGTTTTGGAAATATGGGTGATTAAATTAGTCGCTATGCGATGTGCGGACAACGATTTGTCTAAGTTTGACATGAAATATAAAAATAAATACGGAGGTGTGCCAACATTACGTACACGTAGGCTGATAGAATAGGACCAGAACTTCTGTATTATACCACCCAAGTTACCATAAAAACTTAGGTTTTGGAAATATGGGTGATTAAATTAGTCGCTATGCGATGTGCGGACAACGATTTGTCTAAGTTTGACATGAAATATAAAAATAAATACTGAATTGTGAATACATGACGTACACGTAGGGTGATAGAATGGGACCAGAGCTTCTGTATTATACCACCCAAGTTACCGTAAAAACTTAGGTTTTGGAAATATGGCTGATTAAAGTAGTCGCATTGAGATGTGCGGACAGCGATTTGTCAAAGTATGACATGAAAAATAAAATAAATACGGAAGTGTGCCAACATGACGTACACATAGGATGATAGAATAGGTCCTGAAATTTAGTATTATACAACTGAAGTTACCTTAAAAACTTAGGTTTTGGAAATATGGTTGATTAAATTAGTCGCTATGCGATGTGCGGACAACGATTTGTCTAAGTTTGACATGAAATATAAAAATAAATACGGAATTGTGGATACATGACGTACACATAGGGTGATAGAATAGGTCCTGAAATTTTGTATTATACCACCCAAGTTACCTTAAGAACTTAGGTTTTGGAAATATGGGTGATTAAATTAGTCGCTATGCGATGTGCGGACAACGATTTGTCTAAATTTGACATGAAATATAAAAATAAATACGGAATTGTGGATACATGACGTACACATTGGGTGATAGAATAGGATTAGAACTATATTATTATACTACTCAGGTTACCGTCAAAACTTAGGTTTTGGAAATACGGGTGATTAAAATAGTCGCTTTGGATGTGTGGACAGCGATCCACCTAAGTTTGACATAAAATATAAAATAAATACGGCAGTGTGTCAGCATGACGTACACGTAGGAAGAAAGAATAGGACCAGAACTTTAGTACTACACCACCCAAGTTACCGTAAAAACTTAGGTTTTGGAAATATGGGTGATTAAATTAGTCGCTATGCGATGTGCGGACAGCGATTTGTCTAAGTTTGACACGAAATATAAAAATAAATACGGAATTGTGGATAAATGACGTACACATAGGATGCAAGAATAGGACCAGAACTTTAGTACTATACCACCCAAGTTACTTTAAAAACTTAGGTTTTGGAAATATGGGTGATTAAATTAGTCGCTATGCGATGTGCGGACAACGATTTGTCTAAGTATGACATGAAATATAATAATAAATACGGAAGTGTGCCAACATTACGTACACGTAGGGTGATAGAATACGACCAGAACTTCTGTATTATACCACCCAAGTTACCGTAAAAACTTAGGTTTTGGAAATATGGCTGATTAAAGTAGTCGCATTGAGATGTGCGGACAGAGATTTGTCGAAGTTTGACACGAAATATAAAAAAAATACGGAGGTGTGCCAACATGACGTACACATAGGATGATAGAATAGGTCCAGAACTTTAGTACTATACCACCCAAGTTACCGTAAAAACTTAGGTTTTGGAAATATGGGTTATTAAATTAGTCGCTATGCGATGTGCGGACAGCGATTTGTCTAAGTTTGACATGAAATATAAAAATAAATACGGAATTGTGGATACATGACGTACACATAGGGTGATAGAATAGGACCAGAACTTCTGTATTATACCACCCAAGTTACCGTAAAAACTTAGGTTTTGGAAACATGGGTGATTAAATTAGTCGCTATGCGATGTGCGGACAACGATTTGTCTAAGTTTGACATGAAATATAAAAATAAATACGGAATTTTGGATACATGACGTACACATTGGGTGATAGAATAGGATTAGAACTATATTATTATACCACTGAGGTTACCGTCAAACCTTAGGTTTTGGAAATACGGGTGATTAAAATAGTCGCTTTGGATGTGTGGACAGCGATCCACCTAAGTTTGACATAAAATATAAAATAAATACGGAAGTGTGTCAGCATGACGTACACGTACGATGAAAGAATAGGACCAGAACTTTAGTACTATACCACCCAAGTTACCTTAAAAACTTAGGTTTTGGAAATATGGGTGATTAAATTAGTCGCTATGCCATGTGCGGACAACGATTTGTCTAAGTATGACATGAAATATAATAATAAATACGGAGGTGTGCCAACATTACGTACACGTAGGGTGATAGAATAGGACCAGAACTTCTGTATTATACCACCCAAGTTACCGTAAAAACTTAGGTTTTGGAAATATGGCTGATTAAAGTAGTCGCATTGAGATGTGCGGACAGAGATTTGTCGAAGTTTGACACGAAATATAAAAAAAATACGGAGGTGTGCCAACATGACGTACACATAGGATGATAGAATAGGTCCAGAACTTTAGTACTATAACACCCAAGTTACCGTAAAAATTTAGGTTTTGGAAATATGGGTGATTAAAGTAGTCGCATTGAGATGTGCGGACAGCGATTTGTCTAAGTTTGACATGAAATATAAAAATAAATACGGAATTGTGGATACATGACGTACACATAGGGTTATAGAATAGGACCAGAACGTCTGTATTATACCACCCAAGTTACCGTAAAAACTTAGGTTTTGGAAATATGGGTGATTAAATTAGTCGCTATGCGATGTGCGGACAACGATTTGTCGAAGTTTGACACGAAATATAAAAAAATACGGAGGTGTGCCAACATGACGTACACATAGGATGATAGAATAGGTCCAGAACTTTCGTACTATACCACCCAAGTTACCTTAAAAACTTAGGTTTTGGAAATACGGGTGATTAAAATAGTCGCTTTGGATGTGTGGACAGCGATCCACCTAAGTTTGACATAAAATATAAAATAAATACGGCAGTGTGTCAGCATGACGTACACGTAGGATGAAAGAATAGGACCAGAACTTTAGTACTATACCACCCAAGTTACCTTAAAAACTTAGGTTTTGGAAATATGGGTGATTAAATTAGTCGCTATGCGATGTGCGGACAACGATTTGTCTAAGTTTGACATGAAATATAAAAATAAATACGGAATTTTGGATACATGACGTACACATTGGGTCATAAAATAGGATTAGAACTATATTATTATACCACTCAGGTTACCGTCAAAACGTAGGTTTTGGAAATACGGGTGATTAAAATAGTCGCTTTGGATGTGTGGACAGCGATCCACCTAAGTTTGACATAATTATAAAATAAATACGGAAGTGTGTCAGCATGACGTACACGTAGGATGAAAGAATAGGATTAGAACTTTAGTACTATACCACCCAAGTTACCTTAAAAACTTAGGTTTTGGAAATATGGGTGATTAAATTAGTCGCTATGCGATGTGCGGACAACGATTTGTCTAAGTATGACATGAAATATAATAATAAATACGGAGGTGTGCCAACATTACGTACACATAGGGTGATAGAATAGGACCAGAACTTCTGTATTATACCACCCAAGTTACCGTAAAAACTTAGGTTTTGGAAATATGGCTGATTAAAGTAGTCGCATTGAGATGTGCGGACAGAGATTTGTCGAATTGTGACATGAAATATAAAAAAAATACGGAGGTGTGCCAACATGACGTACACATAGGGTGATAGAATAGGACCAGAACTTCTGTATTATACCACCCAAGTTACCGTAAAAATTTAGGTTTTGGAAATATGGGTGATTAAATTAGTCGCTATGCGATGTGCGGACAACGATTTGTCTAAGTTTGACATGAAATATAAAAATAAATACTGAATTGTGAATACATGAAGTACACGTAGGGTGATAGAATAGGACCAGAGCTTCTGTATTATACCACCCAAGTTACCGTAAAAACTTAGGTTTTGGAAATATGGCTGATTAAAGTAGTCGCATTGAGATGTGCGGACAGCGATTTGTCAAAGTATGACATGAAAAATAAAATAAATACGGAAGTGTGCCAACATGACGTACACATAGGATGATAGAATAGGTCCTGAAATTTAGTATTATACAACCCAAGTTACCTTAAAAACTTAGGTTTTGGAAATATGGTTGATTAAATTAGTCGCTATGCGATGTGCGGACAACGATTTGTCTAAGTTTGACATGAAATATAAAAATAAATACGGAATTGTGGATACATGACGTACACATAGGGTGATAGAATAGGACCAGAACTTCTGTATTATACCACCCAAGTTACCTTAAAAACTTAGGTTTTGGAAATATGGGTGATTAAATTAGTCGCTATGCGATGTGCGGACAACGATTTGTCTAAGTAAGACATGAAATATAATAATAAATACGGAGGTGTGCCAACATGACGTACACATAGTGTGATAGAATAGGACCAGAACTTCTGTATTATACGACCCAAGTTACCTTAAAAACTTAGGTTTTGGAAATATGGGTGATTAAATTAGTCGCTATGCGATGTGCGGACAGCGATTTGTCTAAGTTTGACATGAAATATAAAAATAAATACGGAATTGTGGATACATGACGTACACATAGGGTTATAGAATAGGACCAGAACTTCAGTATTATACCACCCAAGTTACCGTAAAAACTTAGGTTTTGGAAACATGGGTGATTAAATTAGTCGCTATGCGATGTGCGGACAACGATTTGTCTAAGTTTGACATGAAATATAAAAATAAATACGGAATTTTGGATACATGACGTACACATTGGGTGATAGAATAGGACCAGAACTTCTGTATTATACCACCCAAGTTACCGTAAAAACTTAGCTTTTGGAAATACGGGTGATTAAAATAGTCGCTTTGGATGTGTGAACAGCGATCCACCTAAGTTTGACATAAAGTATAAAATAAATACGGAAGTGTGTCAGCATGACGTACACGTAGGATGAAAGAATAGGACCAGAACTTTAGTACTATACCACCCAAGTTACCTTAAAAACTTAGGTTTTGGAAATATGGGTGATTAAATTAGTCGCTATGCGATGTGCGGACAACGATTCGTCTAAGTATGACATGAAATATAATAATAAATACGGAGGTGTGCCAACATTACGTACACGTAGGGTGATAGAATAGGACCAGAACTTCTGTATTATACCACCCAAGTTACCGTAAAAACTTAGGTTTTGGAAATATGGCTAATTAAAGTAGTCGCATTGAGATGTGCGGACAGAGATTTGTCGAAGTTTGACACGAAATATAAAAAAAATACGGAGGTGTGCCAACATGACGTACACATAGGATGATAGAATAGGTCCAGAACTTTAGTACTATACCACCCAAGTTACCGTAAAAACTTAGGTTTTGGAAATATGGGTGATTAAATTAGTCGCTATGCGATGTGCGGACAGCGATTTGTTTAAGTTTGACATGAAATATAAAAATAAATACGGAATTGTGGATTTGTGACGTACACATAGGGTGATAGAATAGGACCAGAACTTCTGTATTATACCACCCAAGTTACCGTAAAAACTTAGGTTTTGGAAACATGGGTGATTAAATTAGTGGCTATGCGATGTGCGGACAACGATTTGTCTAAGTTTGACATGAAATATAAAAATAAATACGGAATTTTGGATACATGACGTACACATTGGGTGATAGAATAGGAGTAGAACTATATTATTATACCACTGAGGTTACCGTCAAACCTTAGGTTTTGGAAATACGGGTGATTAAAATAGTCGCTTTGGATGTGTAAACAGCGATCCACCTAAGTTTGACATAAAATATAAAATAAATACGGAAGTGTGTCAGCATGACGTACACGTAGGATGAAAGAATAGGACCAGAACTTTAGTACTATACCACCCAAGTTACCTTAAAAACATAGGTTTTGGAAATATGGGTGATTAAATTAGTCGCTATGCCATGTGCGGACAACGATTTGACTAAGTATGACATGAAATATAATAATAAATACGGAGGTGTGCCAACATTACGTACACGTAGGGTGATAGAATATGACCAGAACTTCTGTATTATACTACCCAAGTTACCGTAAAAACTTAGGTTTTGGAAATATGGCTGATTAAAGTAGTCGCATTGAGATGTGCGGACAGAGATTTGTCGAAGTTTGACACGAAATATAAAAAAAATACGGAGGTGTGCCAACATGACGTACACATAGGATGATAGAATAGGTCCAGAACTTTCGTACTATACCACCCAAGTTACCTTAAAAACTTAGGTTTTGGAAATACGGGTGATTAAAATAGTCGCTTTGGATGTGTGGACAGGGATCCACCTAAGTTTGACATAAAATATAAAATAAATACGGCAGTGTGTCAGCATGACGTACACGTAGGATGAAAGAATAGGACCAGGACTTTAGTACTATACCACCCAAGTTACCTTAAAAACTTAGGTTTTGGAAATATGGGTGATTAAATTAGTCGCTATGCGATGTGCGGACAACGATTTGTCTAAGTTTGACATGAAATATAAAAATAAATACGGAATTTTGGATACATGACGTACACATTGGGTGATAGAATAGGATTAGAACTATATTATTATACCACTCAAGTTACCGTCCAAACGTAGGTTTTGGAAATACGGGTGATTAAAATAGTCGCTTTGGATGTGTGGACAGCGATCCACCTAAGTTTGACATAATTATAAAATAAATACGGAAGTGTGTCAGCATGACGTACACGTAGGATGAAAGAATAGGACCAGAACTTTAGTACTATACCACCCAAGTTACCTTAAAAACTTAGGTTTTGGAAATATGGGTGATTAAATTAGTCGCTATGCGATGTGCGGACAACGATTTGTCTAAGTATGACATGAAAAATAATAATGAATACGGAGGTGTGCCAACATTACGTACACATAGGATGATAGAATAGGACCAGAACTTCTGTATTATACCACCCAAGTTACCGTAAAAACTTAGGTTTTGGAAATATGGCTGATTAAAGTAGTCGCATTGAGATGTGCGGACAGAGATTTGTCGAAGTTTGACATGAAATATAAAAAAATACGGAGGTTTGCCAACATGACGTACACATAGGATGATGGAATAGGTCCAGAACTTTAGTACTATACCACCCAAGTTACCGTAAAAACCTAGGTTTTGGAAATATGGGTGATTAAATTAGTCGCTATGCGATGTGTGGACAGCGATCCACCTAAGTTTGACATAAAATATAAAATAAATACGGAAGTGTGTCAGCATGACGTACACGTAGGATGAAAGAATAGGACCAGAACTTTAGTACTATACCACCCAAGTTACCGTAAAACTTATGTTTTGGAAATATGGGTGATTAAATTAGTCGCTATGTGATGTGCGGACAACGATTTGTCTAAGTTTGACATAAAATATATAAATAAATACGGAATTTTGTATACATGACGTACACATTGGGTGATAGAATAGGATTAGAACTATATTATTACACCACTCAGGTTACCGTCAAAACGTAGGTTTTGGAAATACGGGTGATTAAAATAGTCGCTTTGGATGTGTGGACAGCGATCCACCTAAGTTTGACATAATTATAAAATAAATACGGAAGTGTGTCAGCATGACGTACACGTAGGATGAAAGAATAGGACCAGAACTTTAGTACTATACCACCCAAGTTACCTTAAAAACTTAGGTTTTGGAAATATGGGTGATTAAATTAGTCGCTATGCGATGTGCGGACAACGATTTGTCTAAGTATGACATGAAATATAATAATAAATACGGAGGTGTGCCAACATTACGTACACATAGGGTGATAGAATAGGACCAGAACTTCTGTATTATACCACCCAAGTTACCGTAAAAACTTAGGTTTTGGAAATATGGCTGATTAAAGTAGTCGCATTGAGATGTGCGGACAGAGATTTGTCGAAGTTTGACATGAAATATAAAAAAATACGGAGGTGTGCCAACATGACGTACACATAGGATGATGGAATAGGTCCAGAACTTTAGTACTATACCACCCAAGTTACCGTAAAAACCTAGGTTTTGGAAATATGGGTGATTAAATTAGTCGCTATGCGATGTGCGGACAACGATTTGTCTAAGTTTGACATGAAATATAAAAATAAATACGGAATTGTGGATACATGACGTACACATAGGGTGATAGAATAGGACCAGAACTTCTGTATTATACCACCCAAGTTACCGTAAAAACTTAGGTTTCGGAAATATGGGTGATTAAATTAGTCGCTATGCGATGTGCGGACAACGATTTGTCTAAGTATGACATGAAATATAATAATAAATACGGAGGTGTGCCAACAATACGTACACGTAGGGTGATAGAATAGGACCAGAACTTCTGTACTATACCACCCAAGTTACCGTAAAAACTTAGGTTTTGGAAATATGGCTGATTAAAGTAGTCGCATAGAGATGTGCGGACGGAGATTTGTCAAAGTATGACATGAAAATTAAAATAAATACGGAAGTGTGCCAACATGACGTACACATAGGATGAAAGAATAGGACCAGAACTTTAGTACTATACCACCCAAGTTACCTTAAAATCTTAGGTTTTGGAAATATGGGTGATTAAATTAGTCGCTATGCGATGTGCGGACAACGATTTGTCTAAGTATGACATGAAATATAATAATAAATACGGAGGTGTGCCAACATTACGTACACGTAGGGTGATAGAATAGGACCAGAACTTCTGTATTATACCAACCAAGTTACCGTAAAAACTTAGGTTTTGGAAATATGGCTGATTAAAGTAGTCGCATAGAGATGTGCGGACGGAGATTTTTCGAAGTTTGACACGAAATATAAAAAAATACGGAGGTGTGCCAACATGAGTACACAGAGGATGATAGAATAGGTCCAGAACTTTAGTACTATACCACCCAAGTTACCGTAAAAACTTAGGTTTTGGAAATATGGCTGATTAAAGTAGTCGCATTGAGATGTGCGGACAGCGATTTGTCTAAGTTTGACATGAAATATAAAAATAAATACGGAATTGTGGATACATGACGTACACATAGGGTGATAGAATAGGACCAGAACTTCTGTATTATACCACCCAAGTTACCGTAAAAACTTATGTTTTGGAAATATGGGTGATTAAATTAGTCGCTATGTGATGTGCGGACAATGATTTGTCTAAGTTTGACATGAAATATAAAAATAAATACGAAATTTTGGATACATGACGTACACATTGGGTGATAGAATAGGATTAGAACTATATTATTACACCACTCAGGTTACCGTCAAAACTTAGGTTTTGGAAATACGGGTGATTAAAATAGTCGCTTTGGATGTGTGGACAGCGATCCACCTAAGTTTGACATAAAATATAGAATAAATACGGAAGTGTGTCAGCATGACGTACACGTAGGATGAAAGAATAAGACCAGAACTTTAGTACTATACCACCCAAGTTACCTTAAAAACTTAGGTTTTGGAAATATGGGTGATTAAATTAGTCGCTATGCGATGTGCGGACAACGATTTGTCTAAGTATGACATGAAATATAATAATAAATACGGAGGTGTGCCAACATTACGTACACGGAGGGTGATAGAATAGGACCAGAACTTCTGTATTATACCACCCAAGTTACCGTAAAAACTTAGGTTTTGGAAATATGGCTGATTAAAGTAGTCGCATTGAGATGTGCGGACAGAGATTTGTCAAAGTTGGACACGAAATATAAAAAAAATACGGAGGTGTGCCAACATGACGTACACATAGGATGATGGAATGGGTCCAGAACTTTAGTACTATACCACCCAAGTTACCGTAAAAACTTAGGTTTTGGAAATATGGGTGATTAAATTAGTCGCTATGCGATGTGCGGACAACGATTTGTCTAAGTTTGACATGAAATATAAAAATAAATACGGAATTGTGGATACATGACGTACACATAGGGTGATAGAATAGGACCAGAACTTCTGTTTTATACCACCCAAGTTACCGTAAAAACTTAGGTTTTGGAAATATGGGTGATTAAATTAGTCGCTATGCGATGTGCGGACAACGATTTGTCTAAGTATGACATGAAATACAATAATAAATACAGAGGTGTGCCAACAATACGTACACGTAGGGTGATAGAATAGGACCAGAACTTCTGTATTATACCACCCAAGTTACCGTAAAAACTTAGGTTTTGGAAATATGGCTGATTAAAGTAGTCGCATTGAGATGTGCGGACAGAGATTTGTCGAAGTTTGACACGAAATATAAAAAAAATACGGAGGTGTGCCAACATGACGTAGGGTGATAGAATAGGACCAGAACTTCTGTATTATACCACCCAAGTTACCGTAAAAACTTATGTTTTGGAAATATGGGTGATTAAATTAGTCGCTATGTGATGTGCGGACAACGATTTGTCTAAGTTTGACATGAAATATAAAAATAAATACGGAATTTTGCATACATGACGTACACATTGGGTGATAGAATAGGATTAGAACTATATTATTACACCACTCAGGTTACCGTCAAAACTTAGGTTTTGGAAATACGGGTGATTAAAATAGTCGGTTTGGATGTGTGGACAGCGATCCACCTAAGTTTGACATAAAATATAAAATAAATACGGAAGTGTGTCAGCATGACGTACACGTAGGATGAAAGAATAGGACCAGAACTTTAGTACTATACCACCCAAGTTACCGTAAAATCTTAGGTTTTGGAAATATGGGTGATTAAAATAGTCGCTATGCGATGTGCGGACAACGATTTGTCTAAGTTTGACATGAAATATAAAAATAAATACGGAATTGTGGATACATGACGTACACATAGGGTGATAGAATAGGACCAGAACTTCTGTATTATACCACACAAGTTACCGTAAAAACTTAGGTTTTGGAAATATGGCTGATTAAAGTAGTCGCATTGAGATGTGCGGACAGCGATTTTTCAAAGTATGACATGAAAAATAAAATAAATACGGATATGTGCCAACATGACGTACACATAGGATGATAGAATAGGTCCAGAACTTTCGTACTATACCACCCAAGTTACCTTAAAAACTAAGGTTTTGGAAATACGGGTGATTAAAATAGTCGCTTTGGATGTGTGGACAGCGATCCACCTAAATTTGACATAAAATATAAAATAAATACGGCAGTGTGTCGGCATGACGTACACGTAGGATGAAAGAATAGGACCAGAACTTTAGTACTATACCACCCAAGTTACCTTAAAAACTAAGGTTTTGGAAATATGGGTGATTAAATTAGTCGCTATGCGATGTGCGGACAACGATTTCTCTAAGTTTGACATGAAATATAAAAATAAATACGGAATTTTGGATACATGACGTACACATTGGGTGATAGAATAGGATTAGAACTATATTATTATACCACTCAGGTTACCGTCAAAACGTAGGTTTTGGAAATACGGGTGATTAAAATAGTCGCTTTGGATGTGTGGACAACCATTTGTCTAAGTATGACATGAAATATAATAATAAATACGGAGGTGTTTCAACATTACGTACACATAAGGTGATAGAATAGGACCAGAACTTCTGTATTATACCACCCAAGTTACCGTAAAAACTTAGGTTTTGGAAATATGGCTGATTAAAGTAGTCGCATTGAGATGTGCGGACAGAGATTTGTCGAAGTGTGACATGAAATATAAAAAAAATACGGAGGTGTGCCAACATGACGTACACATAGGATGATGGAATAGGTCCAGAACTTTAGTACTATACCACCCAAGTTACCGTAAAAACTTAGGTTTTGGAAATATGGGTGATTAAATTAGTCGCTATGCGATGTGCGGACAACGATTTGTCTAAGTTTGACATGAAATATAAAAATAAATACGGAGGTGTGCCAACATTACGTACACGTAGGCTGATAGAATAGGACCATAACTTCTGTATTATACCACCCAAGTTATCGTAAAAATTTAGGTTTTGGAAATATGGGTGATTAAATTAGTCGCTATGCGATGTGCGGACAACGATTTGTATAAGTTTGACATGAAATATAAAAATAAATACTGAATTGTGAATACATGACGTACACGTAGGGTGATAGAATAGGACCAGAGCTTCTGTTTTATACCACCCAAGTTACCGTAAAAACTTAGGTTTTGGAAATATGGCTGATTAAAGTAGTCGCATTGAGATGTGCGGACAGCGATTTGTCAAAGTATGACATGAAAAATAAAATAAATACGGAGGTGTGCCAACATGACGTACACATAGGATGATAGAATAGGTCCTGAAATTTAGTATTATACAACCCAAGTTACCTTAAAAACTTAGGTTTTGGAAATATGGTTGATTAAATTAGTCGCTATGCGATGTGCGGACAACGATTTGTCGAAGTTTGACATGAAATATAAAAATAAATATGGAATTGTGGATACATGACGTACACATAGGGTGATAGAATAGGACCAGAACTTCTGTATTATACCACCCACGTTACCTTAAAAACTTAGGTTTTGGAAATATGGGTGATTAAATTAGTCGCTATGCGATGTGCGGACAACGATTTGTCTAAGTAAGACATGAAATATAATAATAAATACGGAGGTGTGCCAACATGACGTAAACATAGGGTGATAGAATAGGACCAGAACTTCTGTATTATACGACCCAAGTTACCTTAAAAACCTAGGTTTTGGAAATATGGCTGATTAAAGTAGTCGCATTGAGATGTGCGGACAGCGATTTGTCAAAGTATGACATGAAAAATAAAATAAATACGGAAGTGTGCCAACATGACGTACACATAGGATGATAGAATAGGTCCTGAAATTTAGTATTATACCACCCAAGTTACCTTAAGAACTTAGGTTTTGGAAATATGGGTGATTAAATTAGTCGCTATGCGATGTGCGGACAACGATTTGTCTAAGTTTGACATGAAATATAAAAATAAATACGGAATTGTGGATACATGACGTACACATTGGGTGATAGAATAGGATTAGAACTATATTATTATACCATTTAGGTTACCGTCAAAACTTAGGTTTTGGAAATACGGGTGATTAAAATAGTCGCTTTAAATGTGTGGACAGCGATCCACCTAAGTTTGACATAATTATAAAATAAATACGGAAGTGTGTCAGCATGACGTACACGTAGGAAGAAAGAATAGGACCAGAACTTTAGTACTATACCACCCAAGTTACCTTAAAAACTTAGGTTTTGGAAATATGGGTGATTAAATTAGTCGCTATGCGATGTGCGGACAGCGATTTGTCTAAGTTTGACATGAAATATAAAAATAAATACGGAATTGTGGATACATGACGTACACATAGGGTGATAGAATAGGACCAGAACTTCTGTATTATACCACCCAAGTTACCGTAAAAACTTAGGTTTTGGAAACATGGGTGATTAAATTAGTCGCTATGCGATGTGCGGACAACGATTTGTCGAAGTTTGACACGAAATATAAAAAAATACGGAGGTGTGCCAACATGACGTACACATAGGATGATAGAATAGGTCCAGAACTTTAGTACTATACCACCCAAGTTACCGTAAAAACTTAGGTTTTGGAAATATGTGTGATTAAATTAGTCGCTATGCGATGTGCGGACAGCGATTTGTCTAAGTTTGACATGAAATATAAAAATAAATACGGAATTGTGGATACATGACGTACACATAGGGTGATAGAATAGGACCAGAACTTCTGTATTATACCACCCAAGTTACCGTAAAAACTTAGGTTTTGGAAACATGGGTGATTAAATTAGTCGCTATGCGATGTGCGGACAACGATTTGTCTAAGTTTGACATGAAATATAAAAATAAATACGGAATTTTGGATACATGACGTACACATTGGGTGATAGAATAGGATTAGAACTATATTATTATACCACTGAGGTTACCGTCAAACCTTAGGTTTTGGAAATACGGGTAATTAAAATAGTCGCTTTGGATGTGTGGACAGCGATCCACCTAAGTTTGACATAAAATATAAAATAAATACGGAAGTGTGTCAGCATGACGTACACGTAGGATGAAAGAATAGGACCAGAACTTTAGTACTATACCACCCAAGTTACCTTAAAAACTTAGGTTTTGGAAATATGGGTGATTAAATTAGTCGCTATGCCATGTGCGGACAACGATTTGTCTAAGTATGACATGAAATATAATAATAAATACGGAGGTGTGCCAACACTACGTACACGTAGGGTGATAGAATAGGACCAGAACCTCTGTATTATACCACCCAAGTTACCGTAAAAACTTAGGTTTTGGAAATATGGCTGATTAAAGTAGTCGCATTGAGATGTGCGGACAGAGATTTGTCGAAGTTTGACACGAAATATAAAAAAAATACGGAGGTGTGCCAACATGACGTACACATAGGATGATAGAATAGGTCCAGAACTTTAGTACTATAACACCCAAGTTACCGTAAAAACTTAGGTTTTGGAAATATGGGTGATTAAAGTAGACGCATTGAGATGTGCGGACAGCGATTTGTCTAAGTTTGACATGAAATATAAAAATAAATACGGAGGTGTGCCAACATGACGTACACATAGGATGATAGAATAGGTCCAGAACTTTCCTACTATACCACCCAAGTTACCTTAAAAACTTACGTTTTGGAAATACGGGTGATTAAAATAGTCGCTTTGGATGTGTGGACAGCGATCCACCTAAGTTTGACATAAAATATAAAATAAATACGGCAGTGTGTCAGCATGACGTACACGTAGGATGAAAGAATAGGACCAGAACTTTAGTACTATACCACCCAAGTTACCTTAAAAACTTAGGTTTTGGAAATATGGGTGATTAAATTAGTCGCTATGCGATGTGCGGACAACGATTTGTCTAAGTTTGACATGAAATATAAAAATAAATACGGAATTTTGGATACATGACGTACACATTGGGTGATAGAATAGGATTAGAACTATATTATTATACCACTCAGGTTACCGTCAAAACGTAGGTTTTGGAAATACGGGTGATTAAAATAGTCGCTTTAAATGTGTGGACAGCGATCCACCTAAGTTTGACATAATTATAAAATAAATACGGAAGTGTGTCAGCATGACGTACACGTAGGATGAAAGAATAGGACCAGAACTTTAGTACTATACCACCCAAGTTACCTTAAAAACTTAGGTTTTGGAAATATGGGTGATTAAATTAGTCGCTATGCGATGTGCGGACAACGATTTGTCTAAGTATGACATGAAATATAATAATAAATACGGAGGTGTGCCAACATTACGTACACATAGGGTGATAGAATAGGACCAGAACTTCTGTATTATACCACCCAAGTTACCGTAAAAACTTAGGTTTTGGAAATATGGCTGATTAAAGTAGTCGCATTGAGATGTGCGGACAGAGATTTGTCGAAGTTTGACATGAAATATAAAAAAAATACGGAGGTGTGCCAACATGACGTACACATAGGATGATGGAATAGGTCCAGAACTTTAGTACTATACCACCCAAGTTACCGTAAAAACTTAGGTTTTGGAAATATGGGTGATTAAATTAGTCGCTATGCGATGTGCGGACAACGATTTGTCTAAGTTTGACATGAAATATAAAAATAAATACGGAATTGTGGATACATGACGTAAAAATAGGGTGATAGAATAGGACCAGAACTTCTGTATTATACCACCCAAGTTACCGTAAAAACTTAGGTTTTGGAAATATGGGTGATTAAATTAGTCGCTATGCGATGTGCGGACAACGATTTGTCTAAGTATGACATGAAATATAATAATAAATACGGAGGTGTGCCAACAATACGTACACGTAGGGTGATAGAATAGGACCAGAACTTCTGTATTATACCACCCAAGTTACCGTAAAAACTTAGGTTTTGGAAATATGGCTGATTAAAGTAGTCGCATTGAGATGTGCGGACAGAGATTTGTCGAAGTTTGACATAAAATATAAAAAAAAATACGGAGGTGTGCCAACATGACGTACACATAGGATGATAGAATAGGTCCAGAACTTAAGTACTATTCCACCCAAGTAACCTTAAAAACTTAGGTTTTGGAAATACGGGTGATTAAATTAGTCGCATTGAGATGTGCGGACAGCGATTTGTCTAAGTTTGACATGAAATATAAAAATAAATACGGAATTGTGGATACATGACGTACACATAGGGTGATAGAATAGGACCAGAACTTCTGTATTATACCACACAAGTTACCGTAAAAACTTAGGTTTTGGAAATATGGCTGATTAAAGTAGTCGCATTGAGATGTGCGGACAGCGATTTGTCAAAGTATGACATGAAAAATAAAATAAATACGGAAGTGTGCCAACATGACGTACACGTAGGATGAAAGAATAGGACCAGAACTTTAGTACTATACCACCCAAGTTACCTTAAAAACTTAGGTTTTGGAAATATGGGTGATTAAATTAGTCGCTATGCGATGTGCGGACAACGATTTGTCTAAGTTTGACATGAAATATAAAAATAAATACGGAATTTTGGATACATGACGTACACATTGGGTGATAGAATAGGATTAGAACTATATTATTATACCACTCAGGTTACCGTCAAAACTTAGGTTTTGGAAATACGGGTGATTAAAATAGTCGCTTTGGATGTGTGGACAGCGATCCACCTAAGTTTGACATAAAATATAGAATAAATACGGAAGTGTGTCAGCATGACGTACAAGTAGGATGAAAGAATAGGACCAGAACTTTAGTACTATACCACCCAAGTTACCTTAAAAACTTAGGTTTTGGAAATATGGGTGATTAAATTAGTCGCTATGCGATGTGCGGACAACGATTTGTCTAAGTATGACATGAAATATAATAATAAATACGGAGGTGTGCCAACATTACGTACACGGAGGGTGATAGAATAGGACCAGAACTTCTGTATTATACCACCCAAGTTACCGTAAAAACTTAGGTTTTGGAAATATGGCTGATTAAAGTAGTCGCATTGAGATGTGCGGACAGAGATTTGTCGAAGTTTGACACGAAATATAAAAAAAATACGGAGGTGTGCCAACATGACGTACACATAGGATGATGGAATAGGTCCAGAACTTTAGTACTATACCACCCAATTTACCGTAAAAACTTAGGTTTTGGAAATATGGGTGATTAAATTAGTCGCTATGCGATGTGCGGACAACGATTTGTCTAAGTATGACATGAAATATAATAATAAATACGGAGGTGTGCCAACAATACGTACACGTAGGGTGATAGAATAGGACCAGAACTTCTGTATTATACCACCCAAGTTACCGTAAAAACTTAGGTTTTGGAAATATGGCTGATTAAAGTAGTCGCATTGAGATGTGCGGACAGAGATTTGTCGAAGTTTGACACGAAATATAAAAAAAATACGGAGGTGTGCCAACATGACGTACACGTAGGGTGATAGAATAGGACCAGAACTTCTGTATTATACCACCCAAGTTACCGTAAAAACTTATGTTTTGGAAATATGGGTGATTAAATTAGTTGCTATGTAATGTGCGGACAACGATTTGTCTAAGTTTGACATAAAAATTTAAAAATAAATACGGAATTTTGCATACATGACGTACACATTGGGTGATAGAATAGGATTAGAACTATATTATTACACCACTCAGGTTACCGTCAAAACTTAGGTTTTGGAAATACGGGTGATTAAAATAGTCGCTTTGGATGTGTGGACAGCGATCCACCTAAGTTTGACATAAAATATAAAATAAATACGGAAGTGTGTCAGCATGACGTACACGTAGGATGAAAGAATAGGACCAGAACTTTAGTACTATACCACCCAAGTTACCTTAAAATCTTAGGTTTTGGAAATATGGGTGATTAAATTAGTCGCTATGCGATGTGCGGACAACGATTTGTCTAAGTTTGACATGAAATATAAAAATAAATACGGAGGTGTGCCAACATGACGTACACATAGGATGATAGAATAGGTCCAGAACTTATGTACTATTCCACCCAAGTAACCTTAAAAACTTAGGTTTTGGAAATACGGGTGATTAAATTAGTCGCATTGAGATGTGCGGACAGCGATTTGTCTAAGTTTGACATGAAATATAAAAATAAATACGGAATTGTGGATACATGACGTACACATAGGGTGATAGAATAGGACCAGAACTTCTGTATTATACCACACAAGTTACCGTAAAAACTTAGGTTTTGGAAATATGGGTGATTAAATTAGTCGCTATGCGATGTGCGGACAACGATTTGTCTAAGTATGACATGAAATATAATAATAAATACGGAGGTGTGCCAACAATACGTACACGTAGGGTGATAGAATAGGACCAGAACTTCTGTATTATACCACCCAAGTTACCGTAAAAACTTAGGTTTTGGAAATATGGCTGATTAAAGTAGTCGCATTGAGATGTGCGGACAGAGATTTGTCGAAGTTTGACACGAAATATAAAAAAAATACGGAGGTGTGCCAACATGACGTACACGTAGGGTGATAGAATAGGACCAGAACTTCTGTATTATACCACCCAAGTTACCGTAAAAACTTATGTTTTGGAAATATGGGTGATTAAATTAGTTGCTATGTAATGTGCGGACAACGATTTGTCTAAGTTTGACATAAAAATTTAAAAATAAATACGGAATTTTGCATACATGACGTACACATTGGGTGATAGAATAGGATTAGAACTATATTATTACACCACTCAGGTTACCGTCAAAACTTAGGTTTTGGAAATACGGGTGATTAAAATAGTCGCTTTGGATGTGTGGACAGCGATCCACCTAAGTTTGACATAAAATATAAAATAAATACGGAAGTGTGTCAGCATGACGTACACGTAGGATGAAAGAATAGGACCAGAACTTTAGTACTATACCACCCAAGTTACCTTAAAATCTTAGGTTTTGGAAATATGGGTGATTAAATTAGTCGCTATGCGATGTGCGGACAACGATTTGTCTAAGTTTGACATGAAATATAAAAATAAATACGGAGGTGTGCCAACATGACGTACACATAGGATGATAGAATAGGTCCAGAACTTATGTACTATTCCACCCAAGTAACCTTAAAAACTTAGGTTTTGGAAATACGGGTGATTAAATTAGTCGCATTGAGATGTGCGGACAGCGATTTGTCTAAGTTTGACATGAAATATAAAAATAAATACGGAATTGTGGATACATGACGTACACATAGGGTGATAGAATAGGACCAGAACTTCTGTATTATACCACACAAGTTACCGTAAAAACTTAGGTTTTGGAAATATGGCTGATTAAAGTAGTCGCATTGAGATGTGCGGACAGCGATTTGTCAAAGTATGACATGAAAAATAAAATAAATACGGAAGTGTGCCAACATGACGTACACGTAGGATGAAAGAATAGCACCAGAACTTTAGTACTATACCACCCAAGTTACCTTAAAAACTTAGGTTTTGGAAATATGGGTGATTAAATTAGTCGCTATGCGATGTGCGGACAACGATTTGTCTAAGTTTGACATGAAATATAAAAATAAATACGGAATTTTGGATACATGACGTACACATTGGGTGATAGAATAGGATTAGAACTATATTATTATACCACTCAGGTTACCGTCAAAACTTAGGTTTTGGAAATACGGGTGATTAAAATAGTCGCTTTGGATGTGTGGACAGCGATCCACCTAAGTTTGACATAAAATATAGAATAAATACGGAAGTGTGTCAGCATGACGTACAAGTAGGATGAAAGAATAGGACCAGAACTTTAGTACTATACCACCCAAGTTACCTGAAAAACTTAGGTTTTGGAAATATGGGTGATTAAATTAGTCGCTATGCGATGTGCGGACAACGATTTGTCTAAGTATGACATGAAATATAATAATAAATACGGAGGTGTGCCAACATTACGTACACGGAGGGTGATAGAATAGGACCAGAACTTCTGTATTATACCACCCAAGTTACCGTAAAAACTTAGGTTTTGGAAATATGGCTGATTAAAGTAGTCGCATTGAGATGTGCGGACAGAGATTTGTCGAAGTTTGACACGAAATATAAAAAAAATACGGAGGTGTGCCAACATGACGTACACATAGGATGATGGAATAGGTCCAGAACTTTAGTACTATACCACCCAATTTACCGTAAAAACTTAGGTTTTGGAAATATGGGTGATTAAATTAGTCGCTATGCGATGTGCGGACAACGATTTGTCTAAGTATGACATGAAATATAATAATAAATACGGAGGTGTGCCAACAATACGTACACGTAGGGTGATAGAATAGGACCAGAACTTCTGTATTATACCACCCAAGTTACCGTAAAAACTTAGGTTTTGGAAATATGGCTGATTAAAGTAGTCGCATTGAGATGTGCGGACAGAGATTTGTCGAAGTTTGACACGAAATATAAAAAAAATACGGAGGTGTGCCAACATGACGTACACGTAGGGTGATAGAATAGGACCAGAACTTCTGTATTATACCACCCAAGTTACCGTAAAAACTTATGTTTTGGAAATATGGGTGATTAAATTAGTTGCTATGTAATGTGCGGACAACGATTTGTCTAAGTTTGACATAAAAATTTAAAAATAAATACGGAATTTTGCATACATGACGTACACATTGGGTGATAGAATAGGATTAGAACTATATTATTACACCACTCAGGTTACCGTCAAAACTTAGGTTTTGGAAATACGGGTGATTAAAATAGTCGCTTTGGATGTGTGGACAGCGATCCACCTAAGTTTGACATAAAATATAAAATAAATACGGAAGTGTGTCAGCATGACGTACACGTAGGATGAAAGAATAGGACCAGAACTTTAGTACTATACCACCCAAGTTACCTTAAAATCTTAGGTTTTGGAAATATGGGTGATTAAATTAGTCGCTATGCGATGTGCGGACAACGATTTGTCTAAGTTTGACATGAAATATAAAAATAAATACGGAATTGTGGATACATGACGTACACATAGGGTGATAGAATAGGACCAGAACTTCTGTATTATACCACACAAGTTACCGTAAAAACTTAGGTTTTGGAAATATGGCTGATTAAAGCAGTCGCATTGAGATGTGCGGACAGCGATTTGTCAAAGTATGACATGAAAAATAAAGTAAATACGGAAGTGTGCCAACATGACGTACACATAGGATGAAAGAATAGGACCAGAACTTTAGTACTATACCACCCAAGTTACCTTAAAAACTTAGGTTTTGGAAATATGGCTGATTAAAGTAGTCGCATTGAGATGTGCGGACAGAGATTTGTCGAAGTTTGACACGAAATATAAAAAAATACGGAGGTGTGCCAATATGACGTACACATAGGATGATAGAATAGGTCCAGAACTTTAGTACTATACCACCCAAGGTACCGTAAAAACTTAGGTTTTGGAAATATGGCTGATTAAAGTAGTCGCATTGAGATGTGCGGACAGCGATTTGTCTAAGTTTGACATGAAATATAAAAATAAATACGGAATTGTGGATACATGACGTACACATAGGGTGATAGAATAGGACCAGAACTTCTGTATTATACCACCCAAGTTACCGTAAAAACTTAGGTTTTGGAAATATGGGTGATTAAATTAGTCGCTTTGCGATGTGCGGACAACGATTTGTCTAAGTTTGACATGAAATATAAAAATAAATACGGAATTGTGGATACATGACGTACACATAGGGTGATAGAATAGGACCAGAACTTCTGTATTATACCAAACAAGTTACCGTAAAAACTTAGGTTTTGGAAATATGGCTGATTAAAGTAGTCGCATTGAAATGTGCGGACAGCGATTTGTCAAAGTATGACATGAAAAATAAAATAAATACAGAAGTGTGCCAACATGACGTACACATAGGATGAAAGAATAGGACCAGAACTTTAGTACTATACCACCCAAGTTACCTTAAAAACTTAGGTTTTGGAAATATAGGTGATTAAATTAGTCGCTATGCGATGTGCGGACAACGATTTGTCTAAGTATGACATGAAATATAATAATAAATACGGAGGTGTGCCAACATTACGTACACGTAGGGTGATAGAATAGGACCAGAACTTCTGTATTATACCACCCAAGTTACCGTAAAAACTTAGGTTTTGGAAATATGGCTGATTAAAGTAGTCGCATTGAGATGTGCTGACAGAGATTTGTCGAAGTTTGACACGAAATATAAAAATAAATACGGAATTGTGGATACATGACGTACACATAAGGTGATAGAATAGGACCAGAACTTCTGTATTATACCACCCAAGTTACCGTAAAAACTTATGTTTTGGAAATATGGGTGATTAAATTAGTCGCTATGTGATGTGCGGACAACGATTTGTCTAAGTTTGACATGAAATATAAAAATAAATACGGAATTTTGGATACATGACGTACACATTGGGTGATAGAATAGGATTAGAACTATATTATTACACCACTCAGGTTACCGTCAAAACTTAGGTTTTGGAAATACGGGTGATTAGAATAGTCGCTTTGGATGTGTGGACAGCGATCCACCTAAGTTTGACATAAAATATAAAATAAATACGGAAGTGTGTCAGCATGACGTACACGTAGGATGAAAGAATAGGACCAGAACTTTAGTACTATACCACCCAAGTTACCTTAAAAACTTAGGTTTTGGAAATATGGGTGATTAAATTAGTCGCTATGCGATGTGCGGACAACGATTTGTCTAAGTATGACATGAAATATAATAATAAATACGGAGGTGTGCCAACATGACGTACACATAGGATGATGGAATAGGTCCAGAACTTTAGTACTATACCACCCAAGTTACCGTAAAAACTTAGGTTTTGGAAATATGGGTGATTAAATTAGTCGCTATGCGATGTGCGGACAACGATTTGTCTAAGTTTGACATGAAATATAAAAATAAATACGGAATTGTGGATACATGACGTACACATAGGGTGATAGAATAGGACCAGAACTTCTGTATTATACCACCCAAGTTACCGTAAAAACTTAGGTTTTGGAAATATGGGTGATTAAGTTAGTCGCTATGCGATGTGCGGACAACGATTTGTCTAAGTATGACATGAAATATAATAATAAATACGGAGGTGTGCCAACAATACGTACACGTAGGGTGATAGAATAGGACCAGAACTTCTGTATTATACCACCCAAGTTACCGTAAAAACTTAGGTTTTGGAAATATGGCTGATTAAAGTAGTCGCATTGAGATGTGCGGACAGAGATTTGTCGAAGTTTGACACGAAATATAAAAAAAAATACGGAGGTGTGCCAACATGACGTACAAGTAGGGTGATAGAATAGGACGAGAATTTCTTTATTATACCACCCAAGTTACCGTAAAACTTATGTTTTGGAAATATGGGTGATTAAATTAGTCGCTATGTGATGTGCGGACAACGATTTGTCTAAGTTTGACATGAAATATAAAAATAAATACGGAATTTTGGATACATGACGTACACATTGGGTGATAGAATAGGATTAGAACTATATTATTACACCACTCAGGTTACCGTCAAAACTTAGGTTTTGGAAATACGGGTGATTAAAATAGTCGCTTTGGATGTGTGGACAGCGATCCACCTAAGTTTGACATAAAATATAAAATAAATACGGAAGTGTGTCAGCATGACGTACACGTAGGATGAAAGAATAGTACCAGAACTTTAGTACTATACCACCCAAGTTACCTTAAAAACTTAGGTTTTGGAAATATGGGTGATTAAATTAGTCGCTATGCGATGTGCGGACAACGATTTGTCTAAGTATGACATGAAATATAATAATAAATACGGAGGTGTGCCAACATTACGTACACGTAGGGTGATAGAATTGGACCAGAACTTCTGTATTATACAACCCAAGTTACCGTAAAAACTTAGGTTTTGGAAATATGGCTGATTAAAGTAGTCGCATTGAGATGTGCGGACAGCGATTTGTCTAAGTTTGACATGAAATATAAAAATAAATACGGAATTGTGGATACATGACGTACACATAGGGTGATAGAATAGGACCAGAACTTCTGTATTATACCACCCAAGTTACCGTAAAAACTTAGGTTTTGGAAATATGGGTGATTAAATTAGTCGCTATGCGATGTGCGGACAACGATTTGTCTAAGTTTGACATGAAATATAAAAATAAATACGGAATTGTGGATACATGACGTACACATAGGGTGATAGAATAGGACCAGAACTTCTGTATTATACCACACAAGTTACCGTAAAAACTTAGGTTTTGGAAATATGGCTGATTAAAGTAGTCGCATTGAGATGTGCGGAGAGCGATTTGTCAAAGTATGACATGAAAAATAAAATAAATACGGAAGTGTGCCAACATGACGTACACATAGGATGAAAGAATAGGACCAGAACTTTAGTACTATACCACCCAAGTTACCTTAAAAACTTAGGTTTTGGAAATATGGGTGATTAAATTAGTCGCTATGCGATGTGCGGACAACGATTTGTATAAGTATGACATGAAATATAATAATAAATACGGAGGTGTGCCAACATTACGTACACATAGGGTGATAGAATAGGACCAGAACGTCTTTATTATACCACCCAAGTTACCGTAAAAACTTAGGTTTTGGAAATATGGCTGATTAAAGTAGTCGCATTGAGATGTGCTGACAGAGATTTGTCGAAGTTTGACACGAAATATAAAAATAAATACGGAATTGTGGATACATGACGTACACATAAGGTGATAGAATAGGACCAGAACTTCTGTATTATACCACCCAAGTTACCGTAAAAACTTAGGTTTTGGAAATATGGCTGATTAAAGTAGTCGCATTGAGATGTGCGGACAGAGATTTGTCGAAGTTTGACACGAAATATAAAAAAAATACGGAGGTGTGCCAACATGACGTACACGTAGGGTGATAGAATAGGACCAGAATTTCTTTATTATACCACCCAAGTTACCGTAAAACTTATGTTTTGGAAATATGGGTGATTAAATTAGTCGCTATGTGATGTGCGGACAACGATTTGTCTAAGTTTGACATGAAATATAAAAATAAATACGGAATTTTGGATACATGACGTACACATTGGGTGATAGAATAGGATTAGAACTATATTATTACACCACTCAGGTTACCGTCAAAACTTAGGTTTTGGAAATACGGGTGATTAAAATAGTCGCTTTGGATGTGTGGACAGCGATCCACCTAAGTTTGACATAAAATATAAAATAAATACGGAAGTGTGTCAGCATGACGTACACGTAGGATGAAAGAATAGGACCAGAACTTTAGTACTATACCACCCAAGTTACCTTAAAAACTTAGGTTTTGGAAATATGGGTGATTAAATTAGTCGCTATGCGATGTGCGGACAACGATTTGTCTAAGTATGACATGAAATATAATAATAAATACGGAGGTGTGCCAACATTACGTACACGTAGGGTGATAGAATAGGACCAGAACTTCTGTATTATACCACCCAAGTTACCGTAAAAACTTAGGTTTTGGAAATATGGCTGATTAAAGTAGTCGCATTGAGATGTGCTGACAGAGATTTGTCGAAGTTTGACACGAAATATAAAAATAAATACGGAATTGTGGATACATGACGTACACATAAGGTGATAGAATAGGACCAGAACTTCTGTATTATACCACCCAAGTTACCGTAAAAACTTATGTTTTGGAAATATGGGTGATTAAATTAGTCGCTATGTGATGTGCGGACAACGATTTGCCTAAGTTTGACATGAAATATAAAAATAAATACGGAATTTTGGATACATGACGTACACATTGGGTGATAGAATAGGATTAGAACTATATTATTACACCACTCAGGTTACCGTCAAAACTTAGGTTTTGGAAATACGGGTGATTAGAATAGTCGCTTTGGATGTGTGGACAGCGATCCACCTAAGTTTGACATAAAATATAAAATAAATACGGAAGTGTGTCAGCATGACGTACACGTAGGATGAAAGAATAGGACCAGAACTTTAGTACTATACCACCCAAGTTACCTTAAAAACTTAGGTTTTGGAAATATGGGTGATTAAATTAGTCGCTATGCGATGTGCGGACAACGATTTGTCTAAGTATGACATGAAATATAATAATAAATACGGAGGTGTGCCAACATGACGTACACATAGGATGATGGAATAGGTCCAGAACTTTAGTACTATACCACCCAAGTTACCGTAAAAACTTAGGTTTTGGAAATATGGCTGATTAAAGTAGTCGCATTGAGATGTGCGGACAGAGATTTGTCGAAGTTTGACACGAAATATAAAAAAAATACGGAGGTGTGCCAACATGACGTACACGTAGGGTGATAGAATAGGACGAGAATTTCTTTATTATACCACCCAAGTTACCGTAAAACTTATGTTTTGGAAATATGGGTGATTAAATTAGTCGCTATGTGATGTGCGGACAACGATTTGTCTAAGTTTGACATGAAATATAAAAATAAATACGGAATTTTGGATACATGACGTACACATTGGGTGATAGAATAGGATTAGAACTATATTATTACACCACTCAGGTTACCGTCAAAACTTAGGTTTTGGAAATACGGGTGATTAAAATAGTCGCTTTGGATGTGTGGACAGCGATCCACCTAAGTTTGACATAAAATATAAAATAAATACGGAAGTGTGTCAGCATGACGTACACGTAGGATGAAAGAATAGGACCAGAACTTTAGTACTATACCACCCAAGTTACCTTAAAAACTTAGGTTTTGGAAATATGGGTGATTAAATTAGTCGCTATGCGATGTGCGGACAACGATTTGTCTAAGTATGACATGAAATATAATAATAAATACGGAGGTGTGCCAACATTACGTACACGTAGGGTGATAGAATTGGACCAGAACTTCTGTATTATACCACCCAAGTTACCGTAAAAACTTAGGTTTTGGAAATATGGGTGATTAAATTAGTCGCTATGCGATGTGCGGACAACGATTTGTCTAAGTTTGACATGAAATATAAAAATAAATACGGAATTGTGGATACATGACGTACACATAGGGTGATAGAATAGGACCAGAACTTCTGTATTATACCACACAAGTTACCGTAAAAACTTAAGTTTTGGAAATATGGCTGATTAAAGTAGTCGCATTGAGATGTGCGGACAGCGATTTGTCAAAGTATGACATGAAAAATAAAATAAATACGGAAGTGTGCCAACATGACGTACACATAGGATGAAAGAATATGACCAGAACTTTAGTACTATACCACCCAAGTTACCTTAAAAACTTAGGTTTTGGAAATATGGGTGATTAAATTAGTCGCTATGCGATGTGCGGACAACGATTTGTATAAGTATGACATGAAATATAATAATAAATACGGAGGTGTGCCAACATTACGTACACGTAGGGTGATAGAATAGGACCAGAACTTCTGTATTATACCACCCAAGTTACCGTAAAAACTTAGGTTTTGGAAATATGGCTGATTAAAGTAGTCGCATTGAGATGTGCTGACAGAGATTTGTCGAAGTTTGACACGAAATATAAAAATAAATACGGAATTGTGGATACATGACGTACACATAAGGTGATAGAATAGGACCAGAACTTCTGTATTATACCACCCAAGTTACCGTAAAAACTTAGGTTTTGGAAATACGGGTGATTAGAATAGTCGCTTTGGATGTGTGGACAGCGATCCACCTAAGTTTGACATAAAATATAAAATAAATACGGAAGTGTGTCAGCATGACGTACACGTAGGATGAAAGAATAGGACCAGAATTTTAGTACTATACCACCCAAGTTACCTTAAAAACTTAGGTTTTGGAAATATGGGTGATTAAATCAGTCGCTATGCGATGTGCGGACAACGATTTGTCTAAGTATGACATGAAATATAATAATAAATACGGAGGTGTGCCAACATGACGTACACATAGGATGATGGAATAGGTCCAGAACTTTAGTACTATACCACCCAAGTTACCGTAAAAACTTAGGTTTTGGAAATATGGGTGATTAAATTAGTCGCTATGCGATGTGCGGACAACGATTTGTCTAAGTTTGACATGAAATATAAAAATAAATACGGAATTGTGGATACATGACGTACACATAGGGTGATAGAATAGGACCAGAACTTCTGTATTATACCACCCAAGTTACCGTAAAAACTTAGGTTTTGGAAATATGGGTGATTAAGTTAGTCGCTATGCGATGTGCGGACAACGATTTGTCTAAGTATGACATGAAATATAATAATAAATACGGAGGTGTGCCAACAATACGTACACGTAGGGTGATAGAATAGGACCAGAACTTCTGTATTATACCACCCAAGTTACCGTAAAAACATAGGTTTTGGAAATATGGCTGATTAAAGTAGTCGCATTGAGATGTGCGGACAGAGATTTGTCGAAGTTTGACACGAAATATAAAAAAAAATACGGAGGTGTGCCAACATGACGTACACGTAGGGTGATAGAATAGGACCAGAATTTCTTTATTATACCACCCAAGTTACCGTAAAACTTATGTTTTGGAAATATGGGTGATTAAATTAGTCGCTAAGTGATGTGCGGACAACGATTTGTCTAAGTTTGACATGAAATATAAAAATAAATACGGAATTTTGGATACATGACGTACACATTGGGTGATAGAATAGGATTAGAACTATATTATTACACCACTCAGGTTACCGTCAAAACTTAGGTTTTGGAAATACGGGTGATTAAAATAGTCGCTTTGGATGTGTGGACAGCGATCCACCTAAGTTTGACATAAAATATAAAATAAATACGGAAGTGTGTCAGCATGACGTACACGTAGGATGAAAGAATAGGACCAGAACTTTAGTACTATACCACCCAAGTTAACGTAAAAACTTAGGTTTTGGAAATATGGCTGATTAAAGTAATCGCATTGAGATGTGCGGACAGCGATTTGTCAAATTATGACATGAAAAATAAAATAAATACGGAAGTGTGCCAACATGACGTACACATAGGATGAGAGAATAGGTCCTGAAATTTAGTATTATACCACCCAAGTTACCTTAAAATCTTAGGTTTTGGAAATATGGGTGATTAAATTAGTCGCTATGCGATGTGCGGACAGCGATTTGTCAAAGTATGACATGAAAAATAAAATAAATACGGAAGTGTGCCAACATGACGTACACATAGGATGAAAGAATAGGACCAGAACTTTAGTACTATACCACCCAAGTTACCGTAAAAACTTAGGTTTTGGAAATATGGCTGATTAAAGTAGTCGCATTGAGATGTGCGGACAGCGATTTGTCTAAGTTTGACATGAAATATAAAAATAAATACGGAATTGTGGATACATGACGTACACATAGGGTGATAGAATAGGACCAGAACGTCTGTATTATACCACCCAAGTTACCGTAAAAACTTAGGTTTTGGAAATATGGGTGATTAAATTAGTCGCTAAGCGATGTGCGGACAACGATTTGTCTAAGTTTGACATGAAATCTAAAAATAAATACGGAATTTTGGATACATGACGTACACATTGGGTAATAGAATAGGATTAGAACTATATTATTATACCACTCAGGTTACCGTCAAAACTTAGGTTTTGGAAATACGGGTGATTAAAATAGTCGCTTTGGATGTGTGGACAGCGATCCACCTAAGTTTTACATAAAATATAAAATAAATACGGAAGTGTGTCAGCATGACGTACACGTAGGATGAAAGAATAGGACCAGAACTTTAGTACTATACCACCCAAGTTACCTTAAAAACTTAGGTTTTGGAAATATGGGTGTTTAAATTAGTCGCTATGCGATGTGCGGACAACGATTTGTCTAAGTATGACATGAAATATAATAATAAATACGGAGGTGTGCCAACATTACGTACACGTAGGGTGATAGAATAGGACCAGAACTTCTGTATTATACCACCCAAGTTACCGTAAAAACTTAGGTTTTGGAAATATGGCTGATTAAAGTAGTCGCATTGAGATGTGCGGACAGAGATTTGTCGAAGTTTGACACGAAATATAAAAAATATACGGAGGTTTGCCAACATGACGTACACATAGGATGATAGAATAGGTCCAGAACTTTAGTACTATACCACCCAAGTTACCGTAAAAACTTAGGTTTTGGAAATATGGCTGATTAAAGTAGTCGCATTGAGATGTGCGGACAGCGATTTGTCTAAGTTTGACATGAAATATAAAAATAAATACGGAATTGTGGATACATGACGTACACATAGGGTGATAGAATAGGACCAGAACTTCTGTATTATACCACCCAAGTTACCGTAAAAACTTAGGTTTTGGAAATATGGGCGATTTAATTAGTCGCTATGCGATGTGCGGACAACGATTTGTCTAAGTTTGACATGAAATATAAAAATAAATACGGAATTTTGGATACATGACGTACACATTGGGTGATAGAATACGATTAGAACTATTTTATTATACCACTCAGGTTACCGTCAAAACTTAGGTTTTGGAAATACGGGTGATTAAAATAGTCGCTTTGGATGTGTGGACAGCGATCCACCTAAGTTTGACATAAAATATAAAATAAATACGGAAGTGTGTCAGCATGACGTACACGTAGGATGAAAGAATAGTACCAGAACTTTAGTACTATACCCCCCAAGTTACCTTAAAAACTTAGGTTTTAGAAATATGGCTGATTAAAGTAGTCGCATTGAGATGTGCGGACAGCTATTTGTCAAAGTATGACATGAAAAATAAAATAAATACGGAAGTGTGCCAACATGACGTACACATAGGATGATAGAATAGGACCAGAACTTCTGTATTATACCACTCAAGTTACCGTAAAAACTTAGGTTTTGGAAATATGGGTGATTAAATTAGTCGCTATGCGATGTGCGGACAACGATTTTTTCAAGTATGACATGAAATATAATAATAAATACGGAGGTGTGCCAACATGACGTACACATAGGATGATAGAATAGGTCCAGAACTTTAGTACTATACCACCCAAGTTACCTTAAAAACTTAGGTTTTGGAAATATGGCTGATTAAAGTAGTCGCATTGAGATGTGCGGACAGCTATTTGTCAAAGTATGACATGAAAAATAAAATAAATACGGAAGTGTGCCAACATGACGTACACATAGGATGATAGAATAGGACCAGAACTTCTGTATTATACCACCCAAGTTACCGTAAAAACTTAGGTTTTGGAAATATGGGTGATTAAATTAGTCGCTATGCGATGTGCGGACAACGATTTGTCTAAGTATGACATGAAATATAATAATAAATACGGAGGTGTGCCAACATTACGTACACGTAGGGTGATAGAATAGGACCAGAACTTCTGTATTATACCACCCAAGTTACCGTAAAAACTTAGGTTTTTGAAATATGGCTGATTAAAGTAGTCGCATTGAGATGTGCGGACAGAGATTTGTCGAAGTTTGACACGAAATATAAAAAAAATACGGAGGTGTGCCAACATGACGTACACATAGGATGATAGAATAGGTCCAGAACTTTAGTACTATACCACCCAAGTTACCTTAAAAACTTAGGTTTTGGAAATACGGGTGATTAAAATAGTCGCTTTGGATGTGTGGACAGCGATCCACCTACGTTTGACATAAAATATAAAATAAATACGGCAGTGTGTCAGCATGACGTACACGTAGGATGAAAGAATAGGACCAGAACTTTAGTACTATACCACCCAAGTTACCTTAAAAACTTAGGTTTTGGAAATATGGGTGATTAAATTAGTCGCTATGCGATGTGCGGACAACGATTTGTCTAAGTTTGACATGAAATATAAAAATAAATACGGAATTTTGGATACATGACGTACACATTGGGTGATAGAATAGGATTAGAACTATATTATTATACCACTCGGGTTACCGTCAAAACTTAGGTTTTGGAAATACGGGTGATTAAAATAGTCGCTTTGGATGTGTGGACAGCGATCCACCTAAGTTTGACATAAAATATAAAATAAATACGGCAGTGTGTCAGCATGACGTACACGTAGGATGAAAGAATAGGACCAGAACTTCTGTATTATACCACCCAAGTTACCGTAAAAACTTAGGTTTTGGAAATATGGCTGATTAAAGTAGTCGCATTGAGATGTGCGGACAGCGATTTGTCAAAGTATGACATGAAAAATAAAATAAATACGGAAGTGTGCCAACATGACGTACACATAGGATGATAGAATAGGTCCTGAAATTTAGTATTATACCAACCAAGTTACCTTAAAAACTTAGGTTTTGGAAATATGGGTGATTAATTTAGTCGCTATGCGATGTGCGGACAACGATTTGTCTAAGTTTGACATGAAATATAAACATAAATACGGAATTGTGGATACATGACGTACACATAGGGTGATAGAATAGGTTTAGAACTTCTGTATTATACCACCCAAGTTACCGTAAAAACTTAGGTTTTGGAAATATGGCTGATTAAATTAGTCGCTATGCGATGTGCGGACAACGATTTGTCTAAGTTTGACATGATATATAAAAATAAATACGGAATTTTGGATACATGACGTACACATTGGGTGATAGAATAGGATTAGAATTATATTATTATACCACTCAGGTTACCGTCAAAACTTAGGTTTTGGAAATACGGGTGATTAAAATAGTCGCTTTGGATGTGTGGACAGCGATCCACCTAAGTTTGACATAAAATATAAAATAAATACGGCAGTGTGTCAGCATGACGTACACGTAGGATGAAAGAATAGGACCTGAACTTTAGTACTATACCACCCAAGTTACCTTAAAAACTTAGGTTTTGGAAATATGGGTGATTAAATTGGTCGCTTTGGATGTGTGGACAGTGATCCACCTAAGTTTGACATAAAATATAAAATAAATACGGCAGTGTGTCAGCATGACGTACACGTAGGGTGATGAAATAGGACCAGAACTTCTGTATTATACCACCCAAGTTACCGTAAAAACTTAGGTTTTGGAAATATGGTTGATTAAATTAGTCGCTATGCGATGTGCGGGCAACGATTTGTCGAAGTTTGACACGAAAAATAAAAATAAATACGGAGGTGTGCCAACATGACGTACACATAGGATGATAGAATAGGTCCTGAAATTTAGTATTATACCACCCAAGTTACCTTAAAAACTTAGGTTTTGGAAATACGGGTGATTAAAATAGTCGCTTTGGATGTGTGGACAGTGATCCACCTAAGTTTGACATAAAATATAAAATAAATACGGCAGTGTGTCAGCATGACGTACACGTAGGGTGATGAAATAGGACCAGAACTTCTGTATTATACCACCCAAGTTACCGTAAAAACTTAGGTTTTGGAAATATGGCTGATTAAAATAGTCGCATTGAGATGTGCGGACAGAGATTTGTCGAAGTTTGACACGAAATATAAAAATAAATACGGAATTGTGGATACATGACGTACACATAGGGTGATAGAATAGGTCCAGAACTTTAGTACTATACCACCCAAGTTACCGTAAAAACTTTGATTTTGGAAATATGGGTGATTAAAATAGTCGCTTTGGATGTGTGGACAGCGATCCACCTAAGTTTGACATAAAATATAAAATAAATACGGCAGTGTGTCAGCATGACGTACACGTAGGATGAAAGAATAGGACCAGAACTTTAGTACTATACCACCCAAGTTACCTTAAAAACTTAGGTTTTGGAAATATGGGTGATTAAATTAGTCGCTATGCGATGTGCGGACAACGATTTGTCTAAGTATGACATGAAATATAATAATAAATACGGAGGTGTGCCAACATTACGTACACGTAGGGTGATAGAATAGGACCAGAACTTCTGTATTATACCACCCAAGTTACCGTAAAAACTTAGATTTTGGAAATATGGCTGATTAAAATAGTCGCATTGAGATGTGCGGACAGAGATTTGTCGAAGTTTGACATAAAATATAAAATAAATACGGAAGTGTGCCAACATGACGTACACATAGGATGATAGAATAGGTCCAGAACTTTAGTACTATACCACCCAAGTTACCGTAAAAACTTAGGTTTTGGAAATATGGCTGATTAATGTAGTCGCATTGAGATGTGCGGACAGCGATTTGTCAAAGTATGACATGAAAAATAAAATAAATACGGAAGTGTGCCAACATGACGTACACATAGGATGATAGAATAGGTCCTGAAATTTAGTATTATACCACCCAAGTTACCTTAAAAACTTAGGTTTTGGAAATATGGGTGATTAAATTAGTCGCATTGAGATGTGCGGACAGAGATTTGTCGAAGTTTGACACGAAATATAAAAATAAATACGGAATTGTGGATACATGACGTACACATAGGGTGATAGAATAGGTTTAGAACTTCTGTATTATACCACCCAAGTTACCGTAAAAACTTAGGTTTTGGAAATATGGCTGATTAAAGTAGTCGCATTGAGATGTGCGGACAGCGATTTGTCAAAGTATGACATGAAAAATAAAATAAATACAGAAGTGTGCCAACATGACGTACACATAGGATGACAGAATAGGTCCTGAAATATAGTATTATACCTACCAAGTTACCTTAAAAACTTAGGTTTTGGAAATATGGGTGATTAAATTAGTCGCTATGCGATGTGCGGACAACGATTTGTCTAATTTGACATGAAATATAAAAATAAATACTGAATTGTGGATACATGACGTACACATAGGGTGATAGAATAGGACCAGAACTTCTGTACTATACCACCCAAGTTACCGTAAAAACTTAGGTTTTGGAAATATGGCTGATTAAAATAGTCGCATTGAGATGTGCGGACAGCGATTCCATATTTCCAAAACCTAAGTTTTTAAGGTAACTTGGGTGGTATAGTACTAAAGTTCTGGACCTATTCTATCATTCTATGTGTACGTCATGTTGGAACACTTCCGTATTTATTTTATATTTCATGTCAAACTTAGGAGGATCGCTGTCCACACATCCAAAGCGACTATTTTAATTACCCATATTTCCAAAACCTAAGTTTTTCGGATAACCTGAGTGGTATAATACTATAGTTCTGGTCCTATTTTATCACCCTATGTGTACGTCATGTATCCAAAATTCCGTATTTATTTTTATATTTCATGTCAAACTTAGACAAATCGTTGTCCGCACATCTCAATGCGACTAATTTAATCACCCATATTTCCAAAACCTAAGTTTTTACGGTAACTTGGGTGGTATAATACAGAAGTTCTGGTCATATTCTATCACCCTATGTGTACGTCATGTATCCACAATTCCGTATTTATTATGATATTTCATGTCATTATTAGACAAATCGTTGTCCGCACATCGCATAGCGACTAATTTAATCACTCATATTTCCAAAACCTAAGTTTTTACGGTAACTTGGGTGGTATAATACAGAAGTTCTGGTCCTATTCTATCACCCTACGTGTACGTAATGTTGGCACACCTCCGTATTTATTTTTATATTTCATGTCAAACTTTGACAAATCGTTGTCCGCACATCGCATAGCGACTAATTTAGTCACCCATAATTCCAAAACCTATGTTTTTCCGGTAACTTGGGTGGTATAGTACTAAAGTTCTGGACCTATTCTATCATCCTATGTGTACGTCATGTTGGCACACCTCCGTATTTTTTATATTTCGTGTCAAACTTTGACAAATCGTTGTCCGCACATCGCATAGCGACTAATTTAATCACCCATATTTCCAAAACCTAAGTTTTTACAGTAACTTGGGTGGTATAATACAGATGTTCTGGTCTTATTCTATCACCCTATGTGTACGTCATGTATCCACAATTCCGTATTTATTCTTATATTTCATGTCAAACTTAGACAAATCGCTGTCCGCACATCTCAATGCGACTACTTTAATCAGCCATATTTCCAAAACCTAAGTTTTTACGGTAACTTGGGTGGTATAGTACTAAAGTTCTGGACCTATTCTATCATCCTATGTGTACGTCATGTTGGCACACCTCCGTATTTCTTTTATATTTCGTGTCAAACTTCGACAAATCTCTGTCCGCACATCTCAATGCGACTACTTTAATCAGCCATATTTCCAAAACCTAAGTTTTTATGGTAACTTGGGTGGTATAATACAGAAGTTCTGGTCCTATTCTATCACCCTATGTGTACGTCATGTATCCACAATTCCGTATTTATTTTTATATTTCATGTCAAACTTAGACAAATCGTTGTCCGCACATCGCATAGCGACTAATTTAATCACCCATATTTCCAAAACCTAAGTTTTTAAGGTAACTTGGGTGGTATAATACTAAATTTCAGGACCTATTCTATCATCCTATGTGTACGTCATGTTGGCACACTTCCGTATTTATTTTATTTTTCATGTCATACTTTGACAAATCGCTGTCCGCACATCTCAATGCGACTACTTTAATCAGCCATATTTCCAAAACCTAAGTTTTTACGGTAACTTGGGTGGTATAGTACTAAAGTTCTGGACCTATTCTATCATCCTATGTGTACGTCATGTTGGCACACTTCCGTATTTATTTTATTTTTCATGTCATATTTTGACAAATCGCTGTCCGCACATCTCAATGCGACTACTTTAATCAGCCATTATTCCAAAACCTAAGTTTTTACGGTAACTTGGGTGGTATAATACAGAAGTTCTGGTCCTATTCTATCACCCTATGTGTACGTCATGTATCCACAATTCCGTATTTATTTTTATATTTCATGTCAAACTTAGACAAATCGTTGTCCGCACATCGCATAGCGACTAATTTAATCACCCATATTTCCAAAACCTAAGTTTTTACGGTAACTTGGGTGGTATAATACAGAAGTTCTGGTCCTATTCTATCACCCTATGTGTACGTCATGTATCCACAATTCCGTATTTATTTTTTTATTTCATGTCAAACTTAGACAAATCGTTGTCCGCACATCGCATAGCGACTAATTTAATCACCCATATTTCCAAAACCTAAGTTTTTAAGGTAACTTGGGTGGTATAATACTAAATTTCAGGACCTATTCTATCATCCTATGTGTACGTCATGTTGGCACACTTCCGTATTTATTTTATTTTTAATGTCATACTTTGACAAATCGCTGTCCGCACATCTCAATGCGACTACTTTAATCAGCAATATTTCCAAAACCTAAGTTTTTACGGTAACTTGGGTGGTATAGTACTAAAGTTCTGGACCTATTCTTTCATCCTACGTGTACGTCATGCTGACACACTGCCGTATTTATTTTATTTTTCATGTCATACTTTGACAAATCGCTGTCCGCACATCTCAATGCGACTATTTTAATCAGCCATATTTCCAAAACCTAAGTTTTTACGGTAACTTGGGTGGTATAATACAGAAGTTCTGGTCCTATTCTATCACCCTATGTGTACGTCATGTATCCACAATTCCGTATTTATTTTTATATTTCATGTCAAACTTAGACAAATCGTTGTCCGCACATCGCATAGCGACTAATTTAATCACCCATATTTCCAAAACCTAAGTTTTTAAGGTAACTTGGGTGGTATAATACTAAATTTCAGGACCTATTCTATCATCCTATGTGTACGTCATGTTGGCACACTTCCGTATTTATTTTATTTTTCATGTCATACTGTGACAAATCGCTGTCCACACATCTCAATGCGACTACTTTAATCAGCCATAATTCCAAAACCTAAGTTTTTACGGTAACTTGGGTGGTATAATACAGAAGTTCTGGTCCTATTCTATCACCCTATGTGTACGTCATGTATCCACAATTCCGTATTTATTTTTATATTTCATGTCAAACTTAGACAAATCGTTGTCCGCACATCGCATAGCGACTAATTTAATCACCCATATTTCCAAAACCTAAGTTTTTACGGTAACTTGGGTGGTATAATACAGAAGTTCTGGTCCTATTCTATCACCCTATGTGTACGTCATGTATCCACAATTCCGTATTTATTTTTTTATTTCATGTCAAACTTAGACAAATCGTTGTCCGCACATCGCATAGCGACTAATTTAATCACCCATATTTCCAAAACCTAAGTTTTTAAGGTAACTTGGGTGGTATAATACTAAATTTCAGGACCTATTCTATCATCCTATGTGTACGTCATGTTGGCACACTTCCGTATTTATTTTATTTTTAATGTCATACTTTGACAAATCGCTGTCCGCACATCTCAATGCGACTACTTTAATCAGCCATATTTCCAAAACCTAAGTTTTTACGGTAACTTGGGTGGTATAGTACTAAAGTTCTGGACCTATTCTATCATCCTATGTGTACGTCATGTTGGCACACCTCCTTTTTTTTATATTTCGTGTCAAACTTTGACAAATCTCTGTCCGCACATCTCAATGCGACTACTTTAATCAGCCATATTTCCAAAACCTAAGTTTTTACGGTACCTTAGGTGGTATAATACAGAAGTTCTAGTCCTATTCTATCACCCTACGTGTACGTCATGTTGGCACACCTCCGTATTTATTATAATATTACATGTCATACTTAGACAAATCGTTGTCCGCACATCGCATAGCGACTAATTTAATCACCCATATTTCCAAAACCTAAGTTTTTACGGTAACTTGGGTGGTATAATACAGAAGTTCTGGTCCTATTCTATCACCCTATGTGTACGTCATGTATCCACAATTCCGTATTTATTTTTTTATTTCATGTCAAACTTAGACAAATCGTTGTCCGCACATCGCATAGCGACTAATTTAATCACCCATATTTCCAAAACCTAAGTTTTTAAGGTAACTTGGGTGGTATAATACTAAATTTCAGGACCTATTCTATCATCCTATGTGTACGTCATGTTGGCACACTTCCGTATTTATTTTATTTTTCATGTCATACTTTGACAAATCGCTGTCCGCACATCTCAATGCGACTACTTTAATCAGCCATATTTCCAAAACCTAAGTTTTTAAGGTAACTTGGGTGGTATAATACTAAATTTCAGGACCTATTCTATCATCCTATGTGTACGTCATGTTGGCACACTTCCGTATTTATTTTATTTTTCATGTCATACTTTGACAAATCGCTGTCCGCACATCTCAATGCGACTACTTTAATCAGCAATATTTCCAAAACCTAAGTTTTTACGGTAACTTGGGTGGTATAATACAGAAGTTCTGGTCCTATTCTATCACCCTACGTGTACGTAATGTTGGCACACCTCCGTATTTATTATTATATTTCATGTCATACTTAGACAAATCGTTGTCCGCACATCGCATAGCGACTAATTTAATCACCAATATTTCCAAAACCTAAGTTTTTAAGGTAACTTGGGTGGTATAGTACTAAAGTTCTGGTCCTATTCTTTCATCCTACGTGTAAGTCATGCTGACACACTGCCGTATTTATTTTATATTTTATGTCAAACTTAGGTGGATCGCTGTCCACACATCCAAAGCGACTATTTTAATCACCCGTATTTCCAAAACCTAAGTTTTTAAGGTAACTTGGTAGTACTAAAGTTCTGGACCTATTCTATCATCCTATGTGTACGTCATGTTGGCACACCTCCGTATTTTTTTTATATTTCGTGTCAAACTTCGACAAATCTCTGTCCGCACATCTCAATGCGACTACTTTAATCAGCCATATTTCCAAAACCTAAGTTTTTACGGTAACTTGGGTGGTATAATACAGAAGTTCTGGTCCTATTCTATCACCCTATATGTACGTAATGTTGGCAGACTTCCGTATTTATTTTATTTTTCATGTCATACTTTGACAAATCGCTGTCCGCACATCTCAATGCGACTACTTTAATCAGCCAAATTTCCAAAACCTAAGTTTTTAGGGTAACTTGGGTGGTATAATACTAAATTTCAGGACCTATTCTATCATCCTATGTGTACGTCATGTTGGCACACTTCCGTATTTATTTTATTTTTCATGTCATACTTTGACAAATCGCTGTCCGCACATCTCAATGCGACTACTTTAATCAGCCATATTTCCAAAACCTAAGTTTTTACGGTAACTTGGGTGGTATAATACAGAAGTTCTGGTCCTATTCTATCACCCTATATGTACGTAATGTTGGCACACTTCCGTATTTATTTTATTTTTCATGTCATACTTTGACAAATCGCTGTCCGCACATCTCAATGCGACTACTTTAATCAGCCATATTTCCAAAACCTAAGTTTTTACGGTAACTTGGGTGGTATAGTACTAAAGTTCTGGTCCTATTCTATCAGCCAATGTGTACGTCATGTATCCAAAATTCCGTATTTATTTTTATATTTCATGTCAAATTAGACAAATCGTTGTCCGCACATCGCATAGCGACTAATTTAATCACCCATATTTCCAAAACCTAAGTTTTGAAGGTAACTTGGGTGGTATATTACTAAATTTCAGGACCTATTCTATCATCCTATGTGTACGTCATGTTGGCACACTTCCGTATATATTTTATTTTTCATGTCATACTTTGACAAATCGCTGTCCGCACATCTCAATGCGACTACTTTAATCAGCCATATTTCCAAAACCTAAGTTTTTACGGTAACTTGGGTGGTATAATACAAAAGTTCTGGTCCTATTCTATCACCCTATGTGTACGTCATGTATCCACAATTCCGTATTTATTATTATATTTCATGTCATACTTAGACAAATCGTTGTCCGCACATCGCATAGCGACTAATTTAATCACCCATATTTCCAAAACCTAAGTTTTTAAGGTAACTTGGGTGGTATAGTACTAAAGTTCTGGTCCTATTCTTTCATCCTACGTGTACGTCATGCTGACACACTGCCGTATTTATTTTATATTTTATGTCAAACTTAGGTGGATCGCTGTCCACACATCCAAAGCGACTATTTTAATCACCCGTGTTTCCAAAACCTAGGTTTTTAAGGTAACTTGGGTGGTATAGTACTAAAGTTCTGGACCTATTCTATCATCCTATGTGTACGTCATGTTGGCACACCTCCGTATTTTTTTATATTTCGTGTCAAACTTCGACAAATCGTTGTCCGCACATCGCATAGCGACTAGTTTAATCAGCCATATTTCCAAAACCTAAGTTTTTACGGTAACTTGGGTGGTATAATACAGAAGTTCTGGTCCTATTCTATCACCCTACGTGTACGTCATGTATCCACAATTCCGTATTTATTTTTATATTTCATGTCAAACTTAGACAAATCGTTGTCCGCACATCGCATAGCGACTAATTTAATCACCCATATTTCCAAAACCTAAGTTTTTAAGGTAACTTGGGTGGTATAATACTAAATTTCAGGACCTATTCTATCATCCTATGTGTACGTCATGTTGGCACACTTCCGTATTTATTTTATTTTTCATGTCTTACTTTGACAAATCGCTGTCCGCACATCTCAATGCGACTACTTTAATCAGCCATATTTCCAAAACCTAAGTTTTTACGGTAACTTGGGTGGTATAATACAGAAGTTCTGGTCCTATTCTATCACCCTATGTGTACGTCATGTATCCACAATTCCGTATTTATTTTTATATTTCATGTCAAACTTAGACAAATCGTTGTCCGCACATCGCATAGCGACTAATTTAATCACCCATATTTCCAAAACCTAAGTTTTTAAGGTAACTTGGGTGGTATAATACAGAAGTTCTGGTCCTATTCTATCACCCTATGTGTACGTCATGTTGGCACAATTCCGTATTTATTTTATTTTTCATGTCAAACTTAGGCGGATCGCTGTTCACACATCCAAAGCGACTATTTTAACTACCCATATTTCCAAAACCTAAGTTTTTCGGATAACCTGAGTGGTATAATACTATAGTTCTGGTTCTATTCTATCACCCTATGTGTACGTCATGTATCCAAAATTCCGTATTTATTTTTATATTTCATGTCAAACCTAGACAAATTGTTGTCCGCACATCGCATAGCGACTAATTTAATCACCCATATTTCCAAAACCTAAGTTTTTACGGTAACTTGGGTGGTATAATACAGAAGTTCTGGTCCTATTCTATCACCCTACGTGTACGTCATGTATCCACAATTCCGTATTTATTTTTATATTTCATGTCAAACTTAGACAAATCGTTGTCCGCACATCGCATAGCGACTAATTTAATCACCCATATTTCCAAAACCTAAGTTTTTAAGGTAACTTGGGTGGTATAATACTAAATTTCAGGACCTATTCTATCATCCTATGTGTACGTCATGTTGGCACACTTCCGTATTTATTTTATTTTTCATGTCATACTTTGACAAATCGCTGTCCGCACATCTCAATGCGACTACTTTAATCAGCCATATTTCCAAAACCTAAGTTTTTACGGTAACGTGGGTGGTATAATACAGAAGTTCTGGTCCTATTCTATCACCCTACGTGTACGTCATGTATCCACAATTCCGTATTTATTTTTATATTTCATGTCAAACCTAGACAAATTGTTGTCCGCACATCGCATAGCGACTAATTTAATCACCCATATTTCCAAAACCTAAGTTTTTAAGGTAACTTGGGTGGTATAGTACTAAAGTTCTGGTCCTATTCTTTCATCCTACGTGTACGTCATGCTGACACACTTCCGTATTTATTTTATATTTTATGTCAAACTTAGGTGGATCGCTGTCCACACATCCAAAGCGACTATTTTAATCACCCATATTTCCAAAACCTAAGTTTTTACGGTAACTTGGGTGGTATAATACAGAAGTTCTGGTCCTATTCTATCACCCTACGTGTACGTCATGTATCCACAATTCCGTATTTATTATTATATTTCATGTCATACTTAGACAAATCGTTGTCCGCACATCGCATAGCGACTAGTTTAATCAGCCATATTTCCAAAACCTAAGTTTTTACAGTAACTTGGGTGGTATAATACAGAAGTTCTGGTCCTATTCTATCACCCTATGTGTACGTCATGTATCCACAATTCCGTATTTATTTTTATATTTCATGTCAAACTTAGACAAATCGTTGTCCGCACATCGCATAGCGACTGATTTAATCAGCCATATTTCCAAAACCTAAGTTTTTAAGGTAACTTGGGTGGTATAGTACTAAAGTTCTGGTCCTATTCTTTCATCCTACGTGTACGTCATGCTGACACACTGCCGTATTTATTTTATATTTTATGTCAAACTTAGACAAATCGTTGTCCGCACATCGCATAGCGACTAATTTAATCACCCATATTTCCAAACCCTAAGTTTTTACGGTAACTTGGGTGGTATAGTACTAAAGTTCTGGACCTATTCTATCATCCTATGTGTACGTCATGTATCCACAATTCCGTATTTATTATTATATTTTATGTCATACTTAGACAAATCGTTGTCCGCACATCGCATAGCGACTAATTTAATCACCCATATTTCCAAAACCTAAGTTTTTAAGGTAACTTGGGTGGTATAGTACTAAAGTTCTGGTCCTATTCTTTCATCCTACGTGTACGTCATGCTGACACACTTCCGTATTTATTTTATATTTTATGTCAAACTTAGGTGGATTGCTGTCCACACATCCAAAGCGACTATTTTAATCACCCGTGTTTCCAAAAACTAGGTTTTTAAGGTAACTTGGGTGGTATAGTACTAAAGTTCTGGACCTATTCTATCATCCTATGTGTACGTCATGTTGGCACACCTCCGTATTTTTTTATATTTCGTGTCAAACTTCGACAAATCGTTGTCCGCACATCGCATAGCGACTAGTTTAATCAGCCATATTTCCAAAACCTAAGTTTTTACGGTAACTTGGGTGGTATAATACAGAAGTTCTGGTCCTATTCTATCACCCTACGTGTACGTCATGTATCCACAATTCCGTATTTATTTTTATATTTCATGTCAAACTTAGACAAATCGTTGTCCGTACATCGCATAGCGACTAATTTAATCACCCATATTTCCAAAACCTAAGTTTTTAAGGTAACTTGGGTGGTATAATACTAAATTTCAGGACCTATTCTATCATCCTATGTGTACGTCATGTTGGCACACTTCCGTATTTATTTTATTTTTCATGTCATACTTTGACAAATCGCTGTCCGCACATCTCAATGCGACTACTTTAATCAGCCATATTTCCAAAACCTAAGTTTTTACGGTAACTTGGGTGGTATAATACAGAAGTTCTGGTCCTATTCTATCACCCTATGTGTACGTCATGTATCCACAATTCCGTATTTATTTTTATATTTCATGTCAAACTTAGACAAATCGTTGTCCGCACATCGCATAGCGACTAATTTAATCACCCATATTTCCAAAACCTAAGTTTTTAAGGTAACTTGGGTGGTATAATACAGAAGTTCTGGTCCTATTCTATCACCCTATGTGTACGTCATGTTGGCACAATTCCGTATTTATTGTATTTTTCATGTCAAACTTAGGCGGATCGCTGTCCACACATCCAAAGCGACTATTTTAATTACCCATATTTCCAAAACCTAAGTTTTTCGGATAACCTGAGTGGTATAATACTATAGTTCTGGTTCTATTCTATCACCCTATGTGTACGTCATGTATCCAAAATTCCGTATTTATTTTTATATTTCATGTCAAACTTAGACAAATCGTTGTCCGCACATCTCAATGCGACTAATTTAATCACCCATATTTCCAAAACCTAAGTTTTTACGGTAACTTGGGTGGTATAATACAGAAGTTCTGGTCCTATTCTATCACCCTACGTGTACGTCATGTATCCACAATTCCGTATTTATTATTATATTTCATGTCATACTTAGACAAATCGTTGTCCGCACATCGCATAGCGACTAATTTAATCACCCATATTTCCAAAACCTAAGTTTTTAGGGTAACATGGGTGGTATAATACAGAAGTTCTGGTCCTATTCTATCACCCTATGTGTACGTCATGTATCCACAATTCCGTATTTATTTTTATATTTCATGTCAAACTTAGACAAATCGTTGTCCGCACATCGCATAGCAACTGATTTAATCAGCCATATTTCCAAAACCTAAGTTTTTAAGGTAACTTGGGTGGTATAATACTAAATTTCAGGACCTATTCTATCATCCTTTGTGTACGTCATGTTGGCACACTTCCGTATTTATTTTATTTTTCATGTCATACTTTGACAAATCGCTGTTCGCACATCTCAATGCGACTACTTTAATCAGCCATATTTCCAAAACCTAAGTTTTTACGGTAACTTGGGTGGTATAATACAAAAGTTCTGGTCCTATTCTATCACCCTATGTGTACGTCATGTATCCACAATTCCGTATTTATTATTATATTTCATGTCATACTTAGACAAATCGTTGTCCGCACATCGCATAGCGACTAATTTAATCACCCATATTTCCAAAACCTAAGTTTTTAAGGTAACTTGGGTGGTATAGTACTAAAGTTCTGGTCCTATTCTTTCATCCTACGTGTACGTCATGCTGACACACTGCCGTATTTATTTTATATTTTATGTCAAACTTAGACAAATCGTTGTCCGCACATCGCATAGCGACTAATTTAATCACCCATATTTCCAAAACCTAAGTTTTTACGGTAACTTGGGTGGTATAGTACTAAAGTTCTGGACCTATTCTATCATCCTATGTGTACGTCATGTATCCACAATTCCGTATTTATTATTATATTTCATGTCATACTTAGACAAATCGTTGTCCGCACATCGCATAGCGACTAATTTAATCACCCATATTTCCAAAACCTAAGTTTTTAAGGTAACTTGGGTGTTATAGTACTAAAGTTCTGGTCCTATTCTTTCATCCTACGTGTACGTCATGCTGACACACTTCCGTATTTATTTTATATTTTATGTCAAACTTAGGTGGATTGCTGTCCACACATCCAAAGCGACTATTTTAATCACCCGTGTTTCCAAAACCTAGGTTTTTAAGGTAACTTGGGTGGTATAGTACTAAAGTTCTGGACCTATTCTATCATCCTATGTGTACGTCATGTTGGCACACCTCCGTATTTTTTTATATTTCGTGTCAAACTTCGACAAATCGTTGTCCGCACATCGCATAGCGACTAGTTTAATCAGCCATATTTCCAAAACCTAAGTTTTTACGGTAACTTGGGTGGTATAATACAGAAGTTCTGGTCCTATTCTATCACCCTATGTGTACGTCATGTATCCACAATTCCGTATTTATTTTTATATTTCATGTCAAACTTAGACAAATCGTTGTCCGCACATCGCATAGCGACTGATTTAATCAGCCATATTTCCAAAACCTAAGTTTTTAAGGTAACTTGGGTGGTATAATACTAAATTTCAGGACCTATTCTATCATCCTTTGTGTACGTTGTTGGCACACTTCCGTATTTATTTTATTTTTCATGTCATACTTTGACAAATCGCTGTCCGCACATCTCAATGCGACTACTTTAATCAGCCATATTTCCAAAACCTAAGTTTTTACGGTAACTTGGGTGGTATAATACAAAAGTTCTGGTCCTATTCTATCACCCTATGTGTACGTCATGTATCCACAATTCCGTATTTATTATTATATTTCATGTCATACTTAGACAAATCGTTGTCCGCACATCGCATAGCGACTAATTTAATCACCCATATTTCCAAAACCTAAGTTTTTAAGGTAACTTGGGTGGTATAGTACTAAAGTTCTGGTCCTATTCTTTCATCCTACGTGTACGTCATGCTGACACACTGCCGTATTTATTTTATATTTTATGTCAAACTTAGACAAATCGTTGTCCGCACATCGCATAGCGACTAATTTAATCACCCATATTTCCAAACCCTAAGTTTTTACGGTAACTTGGGTGGTATAGTACTAAAGTTCTGGACCTATTCTATCATCCTATGTGTACGTCATGTATCCACAATTCCGTATTTATTATTATATTTTATGTCATACTTAGACAAATCGTTGTCCGCACATCGCATAGCGACTAATTTAATCACCCATATTTCCAAAACCTACGTTTTTAAGGTAACTTGGGTGGTATAGTACTAAAGTTCTGGTCCTATTCTTTCATCCTACGTGTACGTCATGCTGACACACTTCCGTATTTATTTTATATTTTATGTCAAACTTAGGTGGATTGCTGTCCACACATCCAAAGCGACTATTTTAATCACCCGTGTTTCCAAAAACTAGGTTTTTAAGGTAACTTGGGTGGTATAGTACTAAAGTTCTGGACCTATTCTATCATCCTATGTGTACGTCATGTTGGCACACTTCCGTATTTATTTTATTTTTCATGTCATACTTTGACAAATCGCTGTCCGCACATCTCAATGCGACTACTTTAATCAGCCATATTTCCAAAACCTAAGTTTTTACGGTATTTTGGGTGGTATAATACAGAAGTTCTGGTCCTATTTTATCACCCTATGTGTACGTCATGTATCCACAATTCCGTATTTATTTTTATATTTCATGTCAAACTTAGACAAATCGTTGTCCGCACATCGCATAGCGACTAATTTAATCACCCATATTTCCAAAACCTAAGTTTTTAAGGTAACTTGGGTGGTATAATACAGAAGTTCTGGTCCTATTCTATCACCCTATGTGTACGTCATGTTGGCACAATTCCGTATTTATTGTATTTTTCATGTCAAACTTAGGCGGATCGCTGTCCACACATCCAAAGCGACTATTTTAATTACCCATATTTCCAAAACCTAAGTTTTTCGGATAACCTGAGTGGTATAATACTATAGTTCTGGTTCTATTCTATCACCCTATGTGTACGTCATGTATCCAAAATTCCGTATTTATTTTTATATTTCATGTCAAACTTAGACAAATCGTTGTCCGCACATCTCAATGCGACTAATTTAATCACCCATATTTCCAAAACCTAAGTTTTTACGGTAACTTGGGTGGTATAATACAGAAGTTGTGGTCCTATTCTATCACCCTACGTGTACGTCATGTATCCACAATTCCGTATTTATTTTTATATTTCATGTCAAACTTAGACAAATCGTTGTCCGCACATCGCATAGCGACTAATTTAATCACCCATATTTCCAAAACCTAAGTTTTTAAGGTAACTTGGGTGGTATAATACTAAATTTCAGGACATATTCTATCATCCTATGTGTACGTCATGTTGGCACACTTCCGTATTTATTTTATTTTTCATGTCATACTTTGACAAATCGCTGTCCGCACATCTCAATGCGACTACTTTAATCAGCCATATTTCCAAAACCTAAGTATTTACGGTAACTTGGGTGGTATAATACAGAAGTTCTGGTCCTATTCTATCACCCTACGTGTACGTCATGTATCCACAATTCCGTATTTATTTTTATATTTCATGTCAAACCTAGACAAATTGTTGTCCGCACATCGCATAGCGACTAATTTAATCACTCATATTTCCAAAACCTAAGTTTTTAAGGTAACTTGGGTGGTATAGTACTAAAGTTCTGGTCCTATTCTTTCATCCTACGTGTACGTCATGCTGACACACTTCCGTATTTATTTTATATTTTATGTCAAACTTAGGTGGATCGCTGTCCACACATCCAAAGCGACTATTTTAATCACCCGTATTTCCAAAACCTACGTTTTTAAGGTAACTTGGGTGGTATAGTACTAAAGTTCTGGTCCTATTCTTTCATCCTACGTGTACGTCATGCTGACACACTTCCGTATTTATTTTATATTTTATGTCAAACTTAGGTGGATCGCTGTCCACACATCCAAAGCGACTATTTTAATCACCCATATTTCCAAAACCTAAGTTTTTACGGTAACTTGGGTGGTATAATACAGAAGTTCTGGTCCTATTCTATCACCCTACGTGTACGTATTGTTGACACACCTCCGTATTTATTATTATATTTCATGTCATACTTAGACAAATCGTTGTCCGCACATCGCATAGCGACTAATTTAATCACCCATATTTCCAAAACCTAAGTTTTTAGGGTAACTTGGGTGGTATAATACAGAAGTTCTGGTCCAATTCTATCACCCTATGTGTACGTCATGTATCCACAATTCCGTATTTATTTTTATATTTCATGTCAAACTTAGACAAATCGTTGTCCGCACATCGCATAGCGACTGATTTAATCAGCCATATTTCCAAAACCTAAGTTTTTAAGGTAACTTGGGTGGTATAATACTAAATTTCAGGACCTATTCTATCATCCTTTGTGTACGTCATGTTGGCACACTTCCGTATTTATTTTATTTTTCATGTCATACTTTGACAAATCGCTGTCCGCACATCTCAATATGGCTGATTAAAGTAGTCGCATTGAGATGTGCGGACAGCGATTTGTCAAAGTATGACATGAAAAATAAAATAAATACGGAAGTGTGCCAACATGACGTACACATAGGATGATAGAATAGGTCCTGAAATTTAGTATTATACCACCCAAGTTACCTTAAAAACTTAGGTTATGGAAATATGGGTGATTAAATTAGTCGCTATGCGATGTACGGACAACGATTTGTCTAAGTTTAACATGAAATATAAAAATAAATACTGAATTGTGGATACATGACGTACACGTAGGGTGATAGAATAGGACCAGAACTTCTGTATTATACCACCCAAGTTACCGTAAAAACTTAGGTTTTGGAAATATGGCTGATTAAAGTAGTCGCATTGAGATGTGCGGACAGCGATTTGTCAAAGTATGACATGAAAAATAAAATAAATACGGAAGTGTGCCAACATGACGTACACATAGGATGATAGAATAGGTCCTGAAATTTAGTATTATACCACCCAAGTTACCTTAAGAACTTAGGTTTTGGAAATATGGGTGATTAAATTAGTCGCTACGCGATGTGCGGACAACGATTTGTCTAAGTTTGAGATGAAATATAAAAATAAATACGGAATTGTGGATACATGACGTACACATAGGGTGATAGAATAGGACCAGAACTTCTGTATTATACCACCCAAGTTACCGTTAAAACTTAGGTTTTGGAAATATGGCTGATTAAAGTAGTCGCATTGAGATGTGCGGACTACGATTTGTCTAAGTTTGACATGAAATATAAAAATAAATACGGAGGAGTGCCAACATTACGTACACGTAGGGTGATAGAATAGGTCCAGAACTTTAGTACTATACCACCCAAGTTACCGTAAAAACTTAGGTTTTGGAAATATGGCTGATTAAAGTAGTCGCATTGAGATGTGCGGACAGCGATTTGTCTAAGTTTGACATTAAATATAAAAATAAATTCGGAATTGTCGATACATGACGTACACATAGGGTGATAGAATAGGACCAGAACTTCTGTATTATACCACCCAAGTTACAGTAAAAACTTAGTTTTTGGAAATATGGGTGATTAAATTAGTCTCTATGCGATATGCGGACAACGATTTGTCTAAGTATGACATGAAATATAATAATAAATACGGAGGTGTACCAACATTACGTACACGTAGGGTGATAGAATAGGTCCAGAACTTTAGTACTATACCACCCAAGTTACCGTAAAAACTTAGGTTTTGGAAATATGGCTGATTAAAGTAGTCGCATTGAGATGTGCGGACAGCGATTTGTCTAAGTTTGACATTAAATATAAAAATAAATTCGGAATTGTCGATACATGACGTACACATAGGGTGATAGAATAGGACCAGAACTTCTGTATTATACCACCCAAGTTACCGTAAAAACTTAGGTTTTGGAAATATGGCTGATTAAATTAGTCGCTATGCGATGTGCGGACAACGATTTGTCGAAGTTTGACACGAAATATAAAAAAAATACGGAGGTGTGCCAACATGACGTACACATAGGATGATAGAATAGGTCCAGAACTTTAGTACTATACCACCCAAGTTACCGTAAAAACTTAGGTTTTGGAAATATGGGTGATTAAATTAGTCGCTATGCGATGTGCGGACAACGATTTGTCTACGTTTGACATAAAATATAAAATAAATACGGCAGTGTGTCAGCATGACGTACACGTAGGATGAAAGAATAGGACCAGAACTTCTGTATTATACCACCCAAGTTACCTTAAAAACTTAGGTTTTGGAGATATGGGTGATTAAATTAGTCGCTATGCGATGTGCGGACTACGATTTGTCTAAGTATGACATGATATATAAAAAGAAATATGGAAGTGTGCCAACATTAAGTACACATAGGGTGATAGAATAGGACCAGAACTTCTGTATTATACCACCCAAGTTACCGTAAAAACTTAGGTTTTGGAAATATGGCTGATTAAAGTAGTCGAATTGAGATGTGCGGACAGCGATTTGTCTAAGTTTGACATGAAATATAAAAAAAATACGGAGGTGCTCCAACATGACGTACACATAGGATGATAGAATAGGACCAGAACTCCTGTATTATACCACACAAGTTACCGTAAAAATTTAGGTTTTGGAAATATGGCTGATTAAAGTAGTCGAATTGAGATGTGCGGACAACGATTTGACTAAGTTTGACATGAAATTTAAAAATAAATACGGAACTGTGGATACATGACGTACACATAGAGTGATAGAATAGGACCAGAAATGTAGTATTATACCACAAAGGATACCGTCAAAACTTAGGTTTTAGGAATACGGGTGATTAAAATAGTCGCTTTGGATGTGTGGACAGCGATCCACCTAAGTTTGACATGAAATATAAAATAAATACTGAGGTGTGCCAACATGACGTACGCATAGGGATATAGAAAAGGACCAGAGCTTCTCTATTATACCATCCAAGTTACCGTAAAAACTTAAGTTTTGGAATTATGGCTGTTTAAACTAGTTGCTTTGCGATGTTCGGACAACGATTTGTCAAAATATGACATGAAATATAAAAATAAATACGGAATTGTGAATACATGACGTTCACATAGGGTGATAAAATAGGACCAGAAATTTAGTATTATACCACCCAAGTTACCTTATAAACTTAGGTTTTTCGAAATATGGGTGATTAAATTAGTCGCTTTGGATGTGTGGACAGTGATCCACCTAAGTTTGACATAAAATATAAAATAAATACGGCAGTGTGTCAGCATGACGTACACGTAGGGTGATGAAATAGGACCAGAACTTCTGTATTATACCACCCAAGTTACCGTAAAAACTTAGGTTTTGGAAATATGGCTGATAAAAGTAGTCGCATTGAGATGTGCGGACAGCGATTTGTCAAAGTATGACATGAAAAATAAAATAAATACGGAAGTGTGCCAACATGACGTACACATAGGATGATAGAATAGGTCCTGAAATTTATTATTATACCACCCAAGTTACCGTAAAAACTTAGGTTTTGGAAATATGGGTGATTAAATTAGTCGCTATGCGATGTGCGGACAACGATTTGTCTAAGTTTGACATGAAATATAAAAATAAATACGGAATTTTGGATACATGACGTACACATAGGATGATAGAATAGGTCCTGAAATTTAGTATTATACCACCCAAGTTACCTTAAAAACTTAGGTTTTGGAAATATGGGTGATTAAATTAGTCGCTATGCGATGTGCGGACAACGATTTGTCTAAGTTTGACATGAAATATAAAAATAAATACGGAATTGTGGATACATGACGTACACATAGGGTGATAGAATAGGACCAGAACTTCTGTATTATACCACCCAAGTTACCGTAAAAACTTAGGTTTTGGAAATATGGCTGATTAAAGTAGTCGCATTTAGATGTGCGGACAACGATTTGTCTAAGTATGACATGAAAAGTAAAATAAATACGGAAGTGTGCCAACATGACGTACACATAGGATGATAGAATAGGACCAGAACGTCTGTATTATACCACCCAAGTTACCGTAAAAACTTAGGTTTTGGAAATATGGGTGATTAAATTAGTCGCTATGCGATGTGCGGACAACGATTTGTCTAAGTTTGACACGAAATATAAAAATAAATACGGAATTGTGGATACATGACGTACACATAGGGTGATAGAATAGGACCAGAATTTCTGTATTATACCACCCAAGTTACCGTAAAAACTTAGGTTTTGGAAATATGGCTGATTAAAGTAGTCGCATTGAGATGTGCGGACAACGATTTGTCTAAGTATGACATGAAAAATAAAATAAATACGGAAGTGTGCCAACATGACGTACACATAGGGTGATAGAATAGGTCCTGAAATTTAGTATTATACCACCCAAGTTACCTTAAAAACTTAGCTTATGGAAATATGGCTGATTAAAGTAGTCGCATTGAGATGTGCGGACAGCGATTTGTCGAAGTTTGACACGAAATATAAAAAAAATACGGAGGTGTGCTAACATTACGTACACGTAGGGTGATAGAATAGGACCAGAACTTCTGTATGATACCACCCAAGTTACCGTAAAAACTTAGGTTTTGGAAATATGGCTGATTAAAGTAGTCGCATTGAGATGTGCGGACAGCGATTTGTCAAAGTATGACATGAAAAATAAAATAAATACGGAAGTGTGCCAACATGACGTACACATAGGATGATAGAATAGGTCCAGAACTTTAGTACTATACCACCCAAGTTACCTTAAAAACTTAGGTTTTGGAAATATGGGTGATTAAATTAGGCGCTATGCGATGTGCGAACAACGATTTGTCTAAGTTTGACATGAAATATAATAATAAATACGGAGGTGTGGATACATGACGTACAGGTAGGGTGATAGAATAGGACCAGAACGTCTGTAATATACCACCCAAGTTACCGTAAAAACTTAGGTTTTGGAAATATGGGTGATTAAATTAGTCGCTATGCGATGTGCGGACAACGATTTGTCTAAGTTTGACATGAAATATAATAATAAATACGGAATTGTGGATACATGACGTACACGTAGGGTGATAGAATAGGACCAGAACGTCTGTATTATACCACCCAAGTTACCGTAAAAACTTAGGTTTTGGAAATATGGCTGATTAAAGTAGTCGCATTGAGATGTGCGGACAGCGATTTGTCAAAGTATGACATGAAATATAATAATAAATACGGAGGTGTGCCAACATTACGTTCACGTAGGGTGATAGAATAGAACCAGAACCTCTGTATTATACCACCCAAGTTACCGTAAAACTTAGGTTTTGGAAATATGGGTGATTAAATTAGTCGCTATGCGATGTGCGGACAACGATGTGTCTAAGTTTGACATGAAATATAAAAATAAATTCGGAATTGTGGATACATGACGTACACATAGGATGATAGAATAGGTCCTGAAATTTAGTATTATACCACCCAAGTTACCTTAAAAACTTAGGTTTTGGAAATACGGGTGATTAAATTAGTCGCCATGCGATGTGCGGACAACGATTTGTCTAAGTTTGACATGAAATATAAAAAAAATACGGAATTGTGGATACATGACGTACACATAGGGTGATAGAATAGGACCAGAACTTCTGTATTATACCACCCAAGTTACCGTAAAAACTTAGGTTTTGGAAATATGGGTGATTAAATTAGTCGCTATGCGATGTGCGGACAACGATTTGTCTAAGTTTGACACGAAATATAAAAATAAATACGGAATTGTGGATACATGACGTACACATAGGGGTGATAGAATAGGACCAGAACTTCTGTATTATACCACCCAAGTTATCGTAAAAACTTAGGTTTTGGAAATATGGGTGATTAAATTAGTCGCTATGCGATGTGCGGACAACGATTTCTCTAAGTTTGACACGAAAAATATAAAAATAAATACGGAATTGTGGATACATGAGGTACACATAGGTGATAGAATAGGACCAGAACTTCTGTATTATACCACCCCAAGTTACCTTTAAAACTTAGGTTTTGGAAATATGGCTGATTAAAGTAGTCGCATTGAGATGTGCGGACAGCGATTTGTCGAAGTTTGACACGAATTATAAAAAAAATACGGAGGTGTGCCAACATTACGTACACGTAGGGTGATAGAATAGGACCAGAACTTCTGTATAATACCACCCAAGTTACCGTAAAAACTTAGGTTTGGAAATATGGCTGATTAAAGTAGTCGCATTGAGATGTGCGACAGCGATTTGTCAAAGTATGACATGAAAAATAAAATAAATACGGAAGTGTGCCAACATGACGTACACATAGATGATAGAATAGGTCCAGAACTTTAGTACTATACCACCCAAGTTACCTTAAAAACTTAGGTTTTTGGAAATATGGGTGATTAAATTAGTCGCTATGCGATGTGCGGACAACGATTTGTCTAAGTTTGACATGAAATATAATAATAAATACGGAGAAGTGCCAACATTACGTACACGTAGGGTGATAGAATAGGACCAGAACTTCTGTATTATACAACCCAAGTTACCGTAAAAACTTAGGTTTTGGAAATATGGGTGATTAAATTAGTCGCTATGCGATGTGCGGACAACGATTTGTCTAAGTTTGGACATGAAATATAAAAATAAATACGGAAATTGGATACATGACGTACACGTAGGGTGATAGAACAGGACCAGAACTTCTGTATTATACCACCCAAGTTACCGTAAAAACTTAGGTTTTGGAAATATGGCTGATTAAAGTAGTCGCATTGAGATGTGCGGACAGCGATTTGTCAAAGTATGACATGAAATATAATAATAAATACGGAGGTGTGCCAACATTACGTACACGTAGGGTGATAGAATAGAACCAGAACTTCTGTATTATACCACCCAAGTTACCGTAAAAACTTAGGTTTTGGAAATATGGCTGATTAAAGTAGTCACATTGAGATGTGCGGACAGAGATTTGTCGAAGTTTGACACGAAATATAAAAAAAAAATACGGAGGTGTGCCAACATGACGTACACATAGGATGATAGAATAGTTCCAGAACTTTAGTACTATACCACCCAAGTTACCTTAAAAACTTAGGTTTGGAAATAAGGGTGATTAAAATAGTCGCTTTGGATGTGTGGACAGTGGTCCACCTAAGTTTGACATAAAATATAAAATAAATACGGCAGTGTGTCAGCATGACGTACACGTAGGGTGATGAAATAGGACCAGAACTTCTGTATTATACCACCCAAGTTACCGTAAAAACTTAGGTTTTGGAAATATGGCTGATTAAAGTAGTCGCATTGAGATGTGCGGACAACGATTTGTCTAAGTATGACATGAAAAATAAAATAAATACGGAAGTGTGGCCAACATGACGTACACATAGGATGATAGAATAGGACCAGAACTTCTGTATTATACCACCCAAGTTACCGTAAAAAACTTAGGTTTTGGAAATAGGGGTGATTAAATTAGTCGCTATGCGATGTGCGGACAACGATTTGTCTAAGTTTGACACGAAATATAAAAATAAATACGGAATTGTGGATACATGACGTACACATAGGGTGATAGAATAGGACCAGAACTGCTGTATTATACCACCCAAGTTACCGTAAAAACTTAGTTTTGGAAATATGGGTGATTAAATTAGTCGCTATGCGATGTGCGGACAACGATTTGTCTAAGTTTGACACGAAATATAAAAATAAATACGGAATTGTGGATACATGACGTACATATAGGGTGATAGAATAGGACCAGAACTTCTGTATTATACCACCCAAGTTACCGTAAAAACTTAGGTTTTGGAAATATGGCTGATTAAAGTAGTCGCATTGAGATGTGCGGACAACGATTTGTCTAAGTATGACATGAAAAATAAAATAAATACGGAAGTGTGCCAACATGACGTACACATAGGATGATAGAATAGGACCTAGAACTTCTGTATTATACCACCCAAGTTACCGTAAAAAACGTAGGTTTTGGAAATATGGGTGATTAAATTAGTCGCTATGCGATGTGCGGACAACGATTTGTCTAAGTTTGACACGAAATATAAAAATAAATACGGAATTGTGGAGTACATGAAGTACACATAGGTGATAGAATAGGACCAGAACTTCTGTATTATACCACCCATGTTACCTTAAAAACTTAGGTTTTGGAAATATGGCTGATTAAAGTAGTCGCATTGAGATGTGCGGACAGCGAGTTTGTCGAAGTTTGACACGAAATATAAAAAAAAATACGGAGGTGTGCTAACATTACGTACACGTAGGGTGATAGAATAGGACCAGAACTCCTGTATTATACCACCCAAGTTACCGGTAAAAACTTAGGTTTTGGGAAATATGGCTGATTAAAGTAGTCGCATTGAGATGTGCGACAGCGATTTGTCAAAGTATGACATGAAAAATAAAATAAATACGGAAGTGTGCCAACATGACGTACACATAGGATGATAGAATAGGTCCAGAACTTTAGTACTATACCACCCAAGTTACCTTAAAAACTTAGGTTTTGGAAATATGGTGATTAAATTAGTCGCTATGCGATGTGCGGACAACGATTTGTCTAATTTTGACATGAAATATAATAATAAATACGGAGGTGTGCCAACATTACGTACACGTAGGGTGATAGAATAGGACCAGAACTTCTGTATTATACTACCCAAGTTACCGTAAAAACGTAGGTTTTGGAAATATGGGGTGATTAAATTAGTCGCTATGCGATGTGCTAACAACGATTTGTCTAAGTTGGACATGAAATATAAAAATAAATACGGAATTGTGATACATGACGTACACGTAGGGTTATAGAACAGGACCAGAACTTCTGTAGTTATACCACCCAAGTTACCGGTAAAAACTTAGGTTTTGGAAATATGGCTGATTAAAGTAGTCGCATTGAGATGTCGGACAGCGATTTGTCAAAGTATGACATGAAATATAATAATAAATACGGAGGTGTGCCAACATTACGTACACGTAGGGTGATAGAATAGAACCAGAACTTCTGTATTATACTACCCAAGTTACCGTAAAAACGTAGGTTTTGGAAATATGGCTGATTAAAGTAGTCGCATTGAGATGTGCGGACAGAGATTTGTCGAAGTTTGACACGAAATATAAAAAATATGGAGGTGTGCCAACATGACGTTCACATAGGATGATAGAATAGGGTCCAGAACTTTAGTACTATATCACCCAAGTTACCTTAAAAACTTAGGTTTTGGAAATACGGGTGAGTAAAATAGTCGCTTTGGATGTGGACAGTGATCCACCTAAGTTTGACATAAAATATAAAATAAATACGGCAGAGTGTCAGCATGACGTACACGTAGGGTGATGAAATAGGACCAGAACTTCTGTATTATACCACCCAAGTTAACGTAAAAACTTAGGTTTTGGAAATAGTGGCTGATTAAAGTAGTCGCATTGAGATGTGCGGACAGCGATTTTTCAAATTATGACATGAAAAATAAAATAAATACGGAAGTTTGCCAACATGACGTACACATAGGATGATAGAATAGGTCCTGAAATTAGTATTATACCACCCAAGTTACCTTAAAAACATAGGTTTTGGAAATATGGTGATTAAATTAGTCGCTATGCGATGTGCGGACAACGATTTGTCTAAGTTTGACATGAAATAAAAAAAATAAATACGGAGGTGTGCCAACATTACGTACACGTAGGGTGATAGAATAGGAACAGAACTTCTGTATTATACCACCCAAGTTACCGGTAAAAACTCAGGGTTTTCGAAATATGGTGATTAAATTAGTCGCTATGCGATGTGCGGACAACGATTTGTCTAAGTTTGACATGAAATGTAAAAATAAATACGGAATTGTGGATACATGACGTACACGTAGGGTGATAGAATAGGACCAGAACTTCTGTATTATACCACCCAAGTTACCGTAAAAACTTAGGGTTTTGGAAATATGGGTGATTAAATTAGTCGCTATGCGATGTGCGGACAACGATTTGTCTAAGTTTGACATGAAATATAAAATAAATACGGAATTGTGGATACATGACGTACACATAGGGTGATAGAATAGACCAGAACTTCTGTATTATACCACCCAAGTTATCACCCTATGTGTACGTCATATATCCACGAATTCCGTATTTATTTTTATATTTCATGTCAAACTTAGACAAATCGTTGTCCGCACATCGCATAGCGACTAATTAAATCACCCATATTTCCAAAACCTAAGTTTTTACGGTAACTTGGGTGGTATAATACAGAAGTTTCTGGTCCTATTCTATCACCCTATGTGTACGTCACATATCCACAATTCCGTATTTATTTTGATTTTTCATGTCATACTTTGACAAATCGCTGTCCGCACATCTCAATGCGACTACTTTAATCAGCCATATTTCCAAAACCTAAGTTTTTACGGTAACTTGGGTGGTATAATACAGAAGTTCTGGTCCTATTTCATCACCCTACGTGTACGTCATGCTGACACACCGCCGTATTTATTTTATATTTTATGTCAAACTTAGGTGATCACTGTCCACACATCCAAAGCGACTATTTAATCACCCGTATTTCCAAAGACCTAAGTTTTTAAGGTAACTTGGGTGTATAGTACTAAAGTTCTGGACCTATTCTATCATCCTATGTGTACGTCATGTTGGCACACCTCCGTATTTTTTTTATATTTCGTGTCAAACTTCTACAAATCTCTGTCCGCACATCTCAATGCGACTACTTTAATCAGCCATATTTCCAAAACCTAAGATTTTAAGGTAACTTGGGTGGTATAGTACAGAAGTTCTGGTCCTATTCTATCACCCTATGTGTACGTCATGTATCCACAATTCCGTATTTATTTTTATATTTCATGTCAAACTTGACAAATCGTTGTCCGCACATCGCATAGCGACTAATTTAATCACCCATATTTCCAAAACCTAAGTTTTTACGGTAACTTGGGTGATATAGTACTAAAGTTTTGGACCTATTCTATCATCCTATGTGTACGTCAAGTTGGCACACCTCCGTATTTTTTTTATATATCGTGTCAAACTTCGACAAATCGTTGTCCGCACATCGCATAGCGACTAATTTAATCAGCCATATTTCCAAAACCTAAGTTTTTACGGGTAACTTGGGTGGTATAATACAGAAGATCTGGTCCTATTCTATCACCCTATGTGTACGTCATGGTATCCACAATTCCGTATTTATTGTTTATATTTCGTGTCAAACTTCGACAAATCTCTGTCCGCACATCGCATAGCGACTAATTTAATCACCCATATTTCCAAAACCTAAGTTTTTTAAGGTAACTTGGGTGGTATAATACTAAATTTCAGGACCTATTCTATCATCCTATGTGTACGTCATGTTGGCACACTTCCGTATTTATTTTATTTGTTCATGTCATACTTTGACAAATCGCTGTCCGCACATCTCAATGCGACTACTTTAATCACCCATATTTCCAAAACCTAAGTTTTTACGGTAACTTGGGTGGTATAATACAGAGGTTCTGGTCCTATTCTATCACCCTACGTGTACGTAATGTTGGCATACCTCCGTATTTATTATTATATGTTCATGTCATACTTAGACAAATCGTTGTCCGCACATCGCATAGCGACTAATTTAATCACCCATATTTCCAAAACCTAAGTTTTTAAGGTAACTTGGGTGGTATAATACTAAATTTCAGGACCTATTCTATCATCCTATGTGTACGTCATGTTGGCACACTTCCGTATTTATTTTATTTTTCATGTCATACTTTGACAAATCGCTGTCCGCACATCTCAATGCGACTACTTTTAGCAGCCATATTTCCAAAACCTAAGTTTTTACGGTAACTTGGGTGGTATAATACAGAAGTTCTGGTCCTATTCTATCACCCTATGTGTACGTCATGTATCCACAATTCCGTATTTATTTTTATATTTCATGTCAAACTTAGACAAATCGTTGTCCGCACATCGCATAGCGACTAATTTAATCACCCATATTTCCAAAACCTAAGTTTTTAAGGTAACTTGGGTGGTATAATACTAAATTTCAGGACCTATTCTATCATCCTATGTGTACGTCATGTTGGCACACTTCCGTATTTATTTTATTTTTCATGTCATACTTTGACAAATCGCTGTCCGCACATCTCAATGCGACTCCTTTTATCAGCCATATTTCCAAAACCTAAGTTTTACAGTATCTTGGGTGGTATAATACAGAAGTTCTGGTCCTATTCTATCACCCTAGCGTGTACGTCATGTATCCACAATTCCGTATTTATTTTTATATTTCATGTCAAACTTAGACAAATCGTTGTCCGCACATCGCATACCGACTAATTTAATCACCCATATTTCCAAAACCTAAGTTTTTAAGGTAACTTGGGTGGGTTATAATACTAAATTTCAGGACCTATTCTATCATCCTATGTGTACGTCATGGTGGCACACTTCCGTATTTATTTTATTTTTCATGTCATACTTTGACAAATCGCTGTCCGCACATCTCAATGCGACTATTTTAATCACCCGTAGTTCCAAAACCTAAGTTTTTAAGGGTAACTTGGGTGTATAGTACTAAAGTTCTGGACCTATTCTATCATCCTATGTGTACATGACGTACACATAGGATGATAGAATAGGTCCAGAACGTTAGTACTATACCACCCAAGTTACCTTAAAAACTTAGGTTTTGGAAATACGGGTGATTAAAATAGTCGCATTGAGATGTGCGGACAGCGATTTGTCAAAGTATGACATGAAAAATAAAATAAATACGGAAGTGTGCCAACATGACGTACACATAGGATGATAGAATAGGTCCTGAAATTTAGTATTATACCACCCAAGTTACCTTAAAAACTTAGGTTTTGGAAATATGGGTGATTAAATTGAGTCGGTATGCGATGTGCGGACAACGATTTGTCTAAGTTTGACATGAAATATAAAAATAAATACGGAATTGTGGATACATGACGTAGCACGTAGGGTGATAGAATAGGACCAGAACTTCTGTATTATACCACCCAAGATACTGTAAAAACTTAGGTTTTGGAAATATGGCTGATAAAAGGAGTCGCATTGAGATGTGCGGACAGCGATTTGTCAAAGTATGACATGAAAGAATAAAATAAATACGGAAGTGTGCCAACATGACGTACACATAGGATGATAGAATAGTCCTGAAATTTAGTATTATACCACCCAAGTTACCTTAAAAACTTAGGTTTTGGAAATATGGGTGATTAAATTAGTCGCTATGCGATGTGCGGACAACGATTTGTCTAAGTTTGACATGAAATATAAAAATAAATACGGAATTGTGGATACATGACGTACACATAGGGTGATAGAATAGGACCAGAACTTCTGTATTATACCACCCAAGTTACCGTAAAAAACTTAGGTTTTGGAAATATGGCTGCTAAAAGTAGTCGCATTGAGATGTGCGACAGCGAGTTGTCAAAGTATGACATGAAAAATAAAATAAATACGGAAGTGTGCCAACATGACGTACACATAGGATGATAGAATAGGTCCTGAAATTTAGTATTATACCACCCAAGTTACCTTAAAAACTTAGGTTTTGGGAAATATGGGTGATTAAATTAGTCGCTATGCGATGTGCGGACAACGATTTGTCTAAGTATGACATGAAATATAATAATAAATACGGAGGTATGCCAACATTACGTACACGTAGGGTGATAGAATAGGGACCAGAACCTCTGTATTATACCACCCAAGTTACCGTAAAAACTTAGGTTTTGGAAATATGGGTGATTAAAGTAGTCGCATTGAGATGTGCGGACAGCGATTTGTCAAAGTATGACATGAAAAATAAAATAAATACGGAAGTGTGCCAACATGACGTACACATAGGATGATAGAATAGGTCCTGAAATTTAGTATTATACCACCCAAGTTACCTTAAAAACTTAGGTTTTGGAAATATGGGTGATTAAATTAGTCGCTATGCGATGTGCGGACAGAGATTTGTCGAAGTTTGACACGAAATATAAAAATAAATACGGAATTGTGGATACATGACGTACACATAGGGTGATAGAATAGGACCAGATCTTCTGTATTATACCACCCAAGTTACCGTAAAAACTTAGGTTTTGGAAATATGGCTGATTAAATTAGTCGCTATGCGATGTGCGGACAACGATTTTGGTCGAAGTTTGACACGATATATAAAAAAAATACGGAGGTGTGCCAACTTGACGTACACATAGGATGATAGAATAGGGTCCAAAACTTTAGTACTATATCACCCAAGTTACCGTAAAAACTTAGGTTTTGGAAATATGGGTGATTAAATTAGTCGCTATGCGATGTGCGGACAACGATTTGTCAAGTTTGACATGAAATATAAAAATAAATACGGAATTGTGGATACATGACGTACACATAGGGGTGATAGAATAGGACCAGAACTTCTGTACTATACCACCCAAGTTACCTTAAAATCTTAGGTTTTGGAAATATGGCTGATTAAAGTAGTCGCATTGAGATGTGCGGACAGAGATTTGTAGAAGTTGTGACACGAAATATAAAAAGAAAAATACGGAGGTGTGCCAACATGACGTACACATAGGATGATAGAATAGGTCCAGAACTTTAGTACTATACGCACCCAAGTTACCTTAAAAACTTAGGTTTTGGGAAATACGGGTGATTAAAATAGTCGCTTTGGATGTGTGGACAGTGATCCACCTAAGTTTGACATAAAATATAAAATAAATACGGCGGTGTGTCAGCATGACGTACACGTAGGGTGATGAAATAGGACCAGAACTTCTGTATTATACCACCCAAGTTACCGGTAAAAACTTAGGTTTTGGAAATATGGCTGATTAAAAGTAGTCGCATTGAGATGTGCGGACAGCGATTTGTCAAAGTATGACATGAAAAATAAAATAAATACGGAATTGTGGATATGTGACGTACACATAGGGTGATAGAATAGGACCAGAACTTCTGTATTATACCACCCAAGTTACCGTAAAAACTTAGGTTTTGGGAAATATGGGTGATTTAATTAGTCGCTATGCGATGTGCGGGACAACGATTTGTCTAAGTTTGGACATGAAATATAAAAATAAATACGAATTGTGGATATATGACGTACACATAGGTGATAACTTGGGTGGGTATAATACAGAAGTTCTGGTCCTATTCTATCACCCTATGTGTACGTCATGTATCCACAATTCCGTATTTATTTTATATTTCATGTCAAACTTAGACAAATCGTTGTCCGCACATCGCATAGCGACTAATTTAATCACCCATATTTCCAAAACCTAAGTTTTTACGGTAACTTGGGTGGTATAATACAGAAGTTCTGGTCCTATTCTAGTCACCCTACGTGTACGTCATGTATCCACAATTCCGTATTTATTTTTACATTTCATGTCAAACTTAGACAAATCGTTGTCCGCACATCGCATAGCGACTAATTTAATCACCCATATTTCGAAAACCTGAGTTTTTACGGTAACTTGGGTGGTATAATACAGAAGTTCTGTTCCTATTCTATCACCCTACGTGTACGTAATGTTGGCACACCTCCGTATTTATTTTTTATTTCATGTCAAACTTAGACAAATCGTTGTCCGCACATCGCATAGCGACTAATTTAATCACCCATATTTCCAAAACCTATGTTTTTAAGGTAACTTGGGTGGTATAATACTAAATTTCAGGACCTATTCTATCATCCTATGTGTACGTCATGTTGGCAAACTTCCGTATTTATTTTATTTTTCATGTCATAATTTGAAAAATCGCTGTCCGCACATCTCAATGCGACTACTTTAATCAGCCATATTTCCAAAACCTAAGTTTTTACGTTAACTTGGTGGTATAATACAGAAGTTCTGGTCCTATTTCATCACCCTACGTGTACGTCATGCTGACACTCTGCCGTATTTATTTTATATTTTATGTCAAACTTAGGTGGATCACTGTCCACACATCCAAAGCGACTATTTTAATCACCCGTATTTCCAAAACCTAAGTTTTTAAGGTAACTTGGGTGATATAGTACTAAAGTTCTGGACCTATTCTATCATCCTATGTGAACGTCATGTTGGCACACCTCCATATTTTTTATAGTTTCGTGTCAAACTTCGACAAATCTCTGTCCGCACATCTCAATGCGACTACTTTAATCAGCCATATTTCCAAAACCTACGTTTTTACGGTAACTTGGGTAGTATAATACAGAAGTTCTGGTTCTATTCTATCACCCTACGTGTACGTAAGTGTTGGCACAGCCTCCGTATTTATTATTATATTTCATGTCATACTTTGACAAATCGCTGTCCGCACATCTCAATGCGACTACTTTAATCAGCCATATTTCCAAAACCTAAGTTTTTACGGGTAACTTGGGTGGTATAATACAGAAGTTCTGTCCTGTTCTATAACCCTACGTGTACGTCATGTATCCACAATTCCGTATTTATTTTTATATTTCATGTCAAACTTAGACAAATCGTTGTTAGCACATCGCATAGGCGACTAATTTAATCACCCATATTTCCAAAACCTACGTTTTTACGGTAACTTGGGTAGTATGAATACAGAAGTTCTGGTCCTATTCTATCACCCTACGTGTACGTAATGTTGGCACACCTCCGTATTTATTATTATATTTCATGTCAAAATTAGACAAATCGTTGTCCGCACATCGCATAGCGACTAATTTAATCACCCATATTTCCAAAACCTAAGTTTTTAAGGTAACTTGGGTGGTATAGTACTAAAGTTCTGGACCTATTCTATCATCCTATGTGTACGTCATGTTGGCACACTTCCGTATTTATTTTATTTTTCATGTCATACTTTGACAAATCGCTGTCCGCACATCTCAATGCGACTACTTTAATCAGCCATATTTCCAAAACCTAAGTTTTACGGTAACTTGGGTGGGTATAATACAGGAGTTCTGGTCCTATTCTATCACCCTACGTGTACGTAATGTTGAGCACACCTCCGTATTTTTTTTATATTTCGTGTCAAACTTCGACAAATCGCTGTCCGCACATCTCAATGCGACTACTTTAATCAGCCATATTTCCAAAACCTAAGTTTTTAAGGTAACATGGGTGGTATAATACAGAAGTTCTGGTCCTATTCTATCACCCTATGTGTACTTCATGTATCCACAATTCCGTATTTATTTTTATATTTCGGTGTCAAACTTAGACAAATCGGTTGTCCGCACATCGCATAGCGACTAATTTAATCACCCATATTTCCAAAACCTACGTTTTTACGGTAACTTGGGTGGTATAATACAGAAGTTCTGGTCCTATTCTATCATCCTATGTGTACGTCATGTTGGCACACTTCCGTATTTAGTTTATTTTCATGTCATACTTAGACAAATCGTTGTCCGCACATCTCAATGCGACTACTTTAATCAGCCATATTTCCAAAACCTAAGTTTTTACGGTAACTTGGGTGGTATAATACAGAAGTTCTGGTCCTATTCTATCACCCTATATGTACGTCATGTATCCACAATTCCGTATTTATTTTTATATTTCGTGTCAAACTTAGACAAATCGTTGTCCGCACATCGCATAGCGACTAATTTAATCACCCATATTTCCAAAACCTAAGGTTTTTACGGTAACTTGGGTGGTATAATACAGAAGTTCTGGTCCTATTCTATCACCCTATGTGTACGTCAGGTATCCACAATTCCGTATTTATTTTTATATTTCGTGTCAAACTTAGACAAATCGTTGTCCGCACATCGCATAGCGACTAATTTAATCACCCATATTTCCAAAACCTAAGTTTTTACGGTAACTTGGGTGGTATAATACAGAAGTTCTGGTCCTATTCTATCATCCTATGTGTACGTCATGTTGGCACACTTCCGTATTTATTTTATTTTTCATGTCATACTTAGACAAATCGTTGTCCGCACATCTCAATGCGACTACTTTAATCAGCCATATTTCCAAAACCTAAGTTTTTACGGTAACTTGGGTGGTATAATACAGAAGTTCTGGTCCTATTGTCATCACCCTACGTGTACGTCATGCTGACACACTGCCGTATTTATTTATATTTTATGTCAAACTTAGGTGGACCACTGTCCACAGCATCCAAAGCGACTATTTTAATCACCCTTATTTCCAAAACCTAAGTTTTTAAGGTAACTTGGGTGGTATAGGTACTAAAGTTCTGGAACTATTCTATCATCCTATGTGTACGTCATGTTGGCACACCTCCGTATTTTTTTTATATTTCGTGTCAAACTTCGACAAATCTCTGTCCGCACATCTCAATGTGACTACTTTAATCAGCCATATTTCCAAAACCTAAGTTTTTACGGTAGACTTGGGTGGTATAATACAGAAGTTCTGGTTCTATTCTATCACCCTACGTGTACGTAATGTTGGCACACCTCCGTATTTATTATTATATTTCATGTCATACTTTGACAAATCGCTGTCCGCACATCTCAATGCGACTACTTTAATCAGCCATATTTCCAAAACCTAAGTTTTTACGGTAACTTGGGTGGTATAATACAGAAGTTCTGGTCCTGTTCTATCACCCTACGTGTACGTCATGTATCCAATTTCCGTATTTATTTTTATATTTCATGTCAAACTTAGACAAATCGTTGTCCGCACATCGCATAGCGACTAATTTAATCACCCATATTTCCAAAACCTAAGTTTTTTACGGTAACTTGGGTTGTATAATACAGAAGTTCTGGTCCTATTCTATCACCCTACGTGTACGTAATGTTGGCACTTCTCCGTAGTTTATTATTATATTTCATGTCAAACTTAGACAAATCGTTGTCCGCACATCGCATAGCGACTAATTTAATCACCCATATTTCCAAAACCTAAGTTTTTAAGGTAACTTGGGGTGGTATAGTACTAAAGTTCTGGACCTATTCTATCATCCTATGTGTACGTCATGTTGGCACACTTCCGTATTTATTTTATTTTTCATGTCATACTTTGACAAATCGCTGTCCGCACATCTCAATGCGACTACTTTAATCAGCCATATTTCCAAAACCTAAGTTTTTTACGGTAACTTGGGTGGTATTATACAGAAGTTCTGGTCCTATTCTATCACCCTACGTGTACGTAATGTTGGCACACCTCCGTAGTTTTTTTATAATTCGTGTCAAACTTCGACAAATCGCTGTCCGCACATCTCAATGCGACTACTTTAATCAGCCATATTTCCAAAACCTAAGTTTTAAAGGGTACTTGGGTGGTATAGATACAGAAGTTCTGGTCCTATTCTATCACCCTATGTGTACCTCATGTATCCACAATTCCGTATTTATTTTTATATTTCGTGTCAAACTTAGAGAAATCGTTGTCCGCACATCGCATAGCGACTAATTTAATCACCCATATTTCCAAAACCTAAGTTTTTACGATAACTTGGGTGGTATAATACAGAAGTTCTGGTCCTATTCTATCACCCTATGTGTACGTCATGTATCCACAATTCCGTATTTATTTTATATTTCGTGTCAAACTTAGACAAATCGTTGTCCGCACATCGCATAGCGACTAATTTAATCACCCATATTTCCAAAACCTAAGTTTTTACGGTAACTTGGGTGGTATAATACAGAAGTTCTGGTCCTATTCTATCACCCTATGTGTACGTCATGTATCCACAATTCCGTATTTTTTTTATATTTCATGTCAAACTTAGACAAATCGTTGTCCGCACATCGCATGGCGACTAATTTAATCACCCGTATTTCCAAAACCTAAGTTTTTAAGGTAACTTGGGTGGTAGTAATACTAAATTTCAGGACCTATTCTATCATCCTATGTGTAGCGTCATGTATCCACAATTCCGAATTTATTTTTATATTTTCATGTCAAACTTAGACACATCGTTGTCCGCACATCGCATAGCGACTAATTTAATCACCCATATTTCCAAAACCTAAGTTTTACGGTAACTTGGGGTGGTATAATACAGAGGTTCTGGTTCTATTCTATCACCCTACGTGAACGTAATGTTGGCACACCTCCGTATTTATTATTATATTTCATGTCATACTTTGACAAATCGCTGTCCGCACATCTCAATGCGACTACTTTAATCAGCCATATTTCCAAAACCTAAGTTTTTACGGTAACTTGGGTGGTATAATACAGACGTTCTGGTCCTATTCTATCACCCTACGTGTACGTCATGTATCCACAATTCCGTATTTATTATTATATTTCATGTCAAACTTAGACAAATCGTTGTCCGCACATCGCATAGCGACTAATTTAATCACCCATATTTCCAAAACCTAAGTTGTTTACGGTAACTTGGGTGGTATAGTGACAGACGTTCTGGTCCTATTCTATCACCCTACCTGTACGTCATGTATCCACACCTCCGTATTTATTATTATAGTTTCATGTCAAACTTAGACAAATCGTTGTTCGCACATCGCATAGCGCCTAATTTAATCACCCATATTTCCAAAACCTAAGTTTTTAAGGTAACTTGGGTGGTATAGTACTAAAGTTCTGGACCTATTCTATCATCCTATGTGTACGTCATGTTGGCACACTTCCGTATTTATTTTATTTTCATGTCATACTTTGACAAATCGCTGTCCGCACATCTCAATGCGACTACTTTAATCAGCCATATTTCCAAAACCTAAGTTTTTACGGTAACTTGGGTGTATCATACAGAAGTTCTGGTCCTATTCTATCACCCTAGCGTGTACGTAATGTTAGCACACCGTCCGTATTTTTTTATAGTTCGTGTCAAACTTCGACAAATCGCTGTCCGCACATCTCAATGCGACTACTTTAATCAGCCATATTTCCATAAGCTAAGTTTTTAAGGTAACTTGGGTGGTATAATACTAAATTTCAGGACCTATTCTATCACCCTATGTGTACGTCATGTTGGCACACTTCCGTATTTATTTTATTTTTCATGTCATACTTAGACAAATCGTGTGTCCGCACATCTCAATGCGACTACTTTAATCAGCCATATTGCCAAAACCTAAGTTTTTACGGTAACTTGGGTGGTATAATACAGAAATTCTGGTCCTATTCTATCACCCTATGTGTACGTCATGTATCCACAATTCCGTATTTATTGTTATATTTCGTGTCAAACTTAGACAAAGTCGTTGTCCGCACATCGCATAGCGACTAATTTAATCACCCATATTTCCAAAACCTAAGTTTTTACGGTAACTTGGGTGGTATAATACAGACGTTCTGGTCCTATTCTATCATCCTATGTGTACGTCATGTTGGCACACTTCCGTATTTATTTTACTTTTCATGTCATACTTAGACAAATCGTTGTCCGCACATCTAAATGCGACTACTTTAATCAGCCATATTTCCAAACCTAAGTTTTTACGGTAACTTGGGTGGTATAATACAGAAGTTCTGGTCCTATTCTATCACCCTATGTGTACGTCATGTATCCACAATTCCGTATTTATTTTTATATTTCATGTCAAACTTAGACAAATCGTTGTCCGCACATCGCATAGCGACTAATTTAATCACCCATATTTCCAAAACCTAAGTTTTTAAGGTAACTTGGGTGGTATAATACTAAATTTCAGGACCTATTCTATCATCCTATGTGTAGCGTCATGTATCCAAAATTCCGTATTTATTTTTATATTTCATGTCAAACTTAGACAAATCGTTGTCCGCACAGTCGCATAGCGACTAATTTAATCACACCATATTTCCAAAAGCCTAAGTTTTTACGGTAACGTGGGTGGTATAATAATAAATTTCAGGACCTATTCTATCATCCTATGTGTACGTCATGTTGGCACACTTCCGTATTTATTTTATTTTCATGTCATACTTTGACAAATCGCTGTCCGCACATCTCAATGCGACTACTTTATCAGCCATATTTCCAAAACCTAAGTTTTTACGGTAACTTGGGGGTATAATACAGAAGTTCTGGTCCTATTTCATCACCCTACGTGTACGTCATGCTGACCACACTGCCGTATTTATTTTATATTTTATGTCAAACTTAGGTGGATCACTGGCCACACATCCAAAGCGACTAATTTAATCACCCATATTTCGGAAAAACCTAAGTTTATAAGGTAACTTGGGGTGTATAATACTAAATTTCTGGTCCTATTTTATCACCCTATGTGAACGTCATGTATTCACAATTCCGTATT